>JBAMYA010000010.1:3542283-3552287 GCA_037176975.1 Arrhamphus sclerolepis
GGGAACCAAAATGGGGTGGGGGGGGGGGGATTTGGGGGGGAGGAGAAAAAAAAAAAAAAAAAAAAAAAAAAAAAAAAAAAAAAAAGCAGCAGAAAAATCCAACAGCATCTTTCACTTTTCAATTTTAGGCTAACAGCAACAATTAAATTTTTTTTTTTTTAATCCACCAAAGATTTAATCCTTTGCAATGTAGAAAGTAAAATAAAAGATTGAGCAATTCAGTTAAAAGAGGTGGTATTTTCAGTTTTATGTGTTCTAACGTCCGTACGACACAACAAAAAGCTTAAGGTTGAAACCAAAACAATGATTAAAAAAATAAATAAATAAATATTAGTTATCTAGAATAAACAGGCAACATAGCAAGGATGTTGGGATTATGGTCTTAGGAAAACACAGCATCAAACCCCCCTCAGGAGAAATGTTGACAGTCTGCTGTCTTTGAGCTACATGTTCAAATATTCTGCGAATAATTTGGGTGGATGAACCAGAAGCAGGAGGACTGACTTTTAAAATTAAATGTAAATGAATTAGATTTTACAATTACACATTTTAAAAGCAACGCTTAAAATGCACGAAGCCCTACGATTTCAACTGCAAAGCAATTGCCATCAACAATTTACACCTGGATGATGATGCTGGGGATGAGACTGCTGTTTAAAACTACTTGACTTGGCCCTCATTTTATTACCGCTAATAAACCCTGAAGACACTAAAGTTGTTAACATGAGAGGGAAAAAAAAGACAAGAAAAAAGTTAAACATCTAGTGATCTACTCCCATCACAAGAAAAGCAGAAAGACGCTAAGTGTCACGGCAAATACTTTTCAAAGTGTGTTATAATAATGTATGTTAAAGCCCAAAGAGCTCGGGGTGCTGATTAAGTTTGGACGGAGACCAGATATAATTGGCTGTGGGTGTCGTCCAAACTCTGTAAGCCTCAAAATGCAATCCATTAGAGATATATTTCCCTCCTTTTGGCCTTACTCTTTAATATAACGAAGCAGTGAGAGAGCCTTCTTTCGACTACAGACCTTCAAACTTTTGTCATATTTTTACCTTATCTGCATTAATTCCACTGACAGCCTGCAGAGAAATTCAGAGCTGTCTCAGAGCTACAGTGACAGCTCCCGGAAATCCTCAGGAAAAAAAAAAAAGGAGAGGAGGGGAGGGATTTTTTTCTCTTTTTTTCACAGTTAACAGTAGAAGGCAGCTGGAAAAGTCCAAACCTGCTTTTTGTGTGCAGTTTCCTTAGTGATAATGATCTACGTATGCAATTTTGCATCATGACAACAATTTAATATCACACAAATGTATACAGGGAATTCTGTTGCTAGACTTAGTAACCTGGTACGAACATGCTCATCCCTTCTTGTGAGTGAAAACTGGAGGTTAATGGAGGGAGAGAAAAAGATAGAGAGAGAGAGAGAGAGAAATAGAGGCTGTCAGTTCAGTTCTACATAGTCTCGCAGCTCCAGGAAGGGAAACTTGTCAAATATGTTGCTCAGGAATCATCACAACCCCCTGTCATATTCTTTCCTTCCTTTTGCCATTTCAAAACTTGATGAATATCCAAAGAACAACTGTGTGAATACTTTCTTCAATCAAACCGATATTATCCCAAATATATTTTCTCTTCCACTGAACTGTCAGGGCTGAAATTTGCTTCGCTTTCGGACCCCTGCAAAAGAGTTGAAACGCACAACCGCCTATTTTCGTATGAATCAGCAGACGGTGTGTTTATGAGAGCAATCTCTGTCATACAGCAGTAAATACGCATGAAATAAAAAAATTGCTCTTAAATTGACATACTACTTCAGAGGGCATTTGTTTAGCTTGTATCAATTTAACAACCCATTCATTACCTTTATGGATTGTTTTTTTTTATTTTTATGTATTTATTTGCCTCTTACTTGGATGAACAATTGACTGAGATCCAACAGTAGTCAATAAGTGTTTTTAAAAAGCATACATGGAACTATGAACCTGCGTGGAAAATTAGAAATAATGAATCAATCTAGTGAGTGTTTTCTTCTTTTTTTTTTATCTAAAAGGTAATCAAATTAATATGGGTAGATTTAAGGGGTTAGAACATCTTGGTTATCAATGTGCTGTCTGTCATATATCAACTTTCTGAACCAAAAATCTTTCAGAATCATAGAGCAGTAAAGCTTAAATGCTTTATATATTTTTTTTACAAAGTACATTTAAATGTATTGCTAAATAATACCATCTCTGATCTGCAATAACATATTCCATCCAGAGTAATATGACTCACTGATGAGGTGATTTTTGAATCGTGTATTTAGGACGCAACCTTTTGTTTATTCAGGCCCAGTGCATGATGTATTCTATTGTGGTATACTTTTGGCACCTGCTCCGTCTCACCATTTTAGGGCTGATTGATGGGTTATCTCAAGAAAATAATTCAAAGCCCATGACTTTTATTGCACTGGTTATTCTCCAAGCATATGGTGACCATCAGCCTAAAAAGAAATACAGGAAATCCTGGGTTTCATTCAAAAGTGGACTGAGAACAGCTGCGGGCCTATGCAATGGGAAATAAAGGTAAACTGAAAGGGTGGACAAATTCGGCTCGGAAACCAGGCACTTTGCCGTATGATGTCATGGACCTGTCCAAATATAAGGCAAGGATGTGAATTTAGGAAGCCAAGAGTCTGCTGTCTCTCACAGTTATTTGGGTTGACTGGTGCTAAACAACGAATCATGACCCCACTGTCGGGGAATGGAGACTGGGAAAGAAAGGAGGGGGGGAGAAAAAGTATGGGTAAATACATTTGAGAAAAGCTGACCTCCATGCAAACATAAAGCAAAAGAATTCTTGGCAGCCAAACAGAGATTATTACACTGGGACTTACTTTACACAGATATCTTTTTTTATGTTTGAAAAACTGAACTCTGTCTGCTTAGCTAAATCGTTACATGCCAGCCACACCTCTGCTCTCATTGGTTATATCTAATGAATTCCTCCGCTGTTGCTCAGGGAAAACATGCCTATCCTATCCTACCCTTAAACCAGGTGACATTTAACTACCAATGGGAAAAGTTATAGTTGCTGAAGCTCCTGTGAGTTATGAGCTGGGTCAGGCTATCTGGAAGGTCGGCATAATGAGTTCATTCTTGTTTTCAGGGACACATCCTATGTTAAAGCATAAGATTAAACGCTTTCTACTGGCTTCTATTTTCCATTGGGATGACATCATTCTCAAGGCCTCATTCAGAGAGCATATGGTGCAGACTGTCCAGTATGTTTCCAATATATTGCCCAATTTAAAGGCTTTAACATGAGAGGAAAGGTTACAATATTCACATTCAAATGGATTTTTTTTCTCAGTAAAAAAATGAGCTTTTTCTCTTTTTTAAGTTTCACTAGCCAGTTAAGATTTTATTCACTTGCAAAGTGAAAAGAACTGTAATTAGCCCTGTATAAAACTGTTTTCTTTACTTATAATTAAAATATTTCATGTCAAAGACACGTTTGGCTATGATGCCTTTTGTAGTGTTGTTCATGACATTGATGGAGGACAAGACATGTGATTGATTTAAGCCTGATGAGCTGATCAAGGATCGAGCTGAAAGTCTGATCTCGAGTGTGACAGTCAGTAATGTATAAGTCTGAGCATTTACAACCAAATCTGCCGGCTTCTTCGTGCACCAGCTTTTCTTTTTCAGCTTCATTATACACTGTATATTTAATGGCTTTTGCCTGATCGATAAACCTAAGGGATGTTTATCCCCAAACGTGTCCTTTTATAATGTGGCTGAAAAACAAGACTCTCTGCAGGAGCTCTGGAATATTTCCTGAAGACAAATGAACATATTCTTGAAGATGAAACATGAGGGATAACACTTGTAGAGACAGAGCTACACTGCTCGAATGAGGTAAGACATGATGAGTGTGGATCGCTACGAGAGAGAGTAACTACACAATTCTTCATATGTTGTATACAGCATATCTCAGGTTTCAATTATTCATGATAAGAATTAATCACAAAAAGCAATTGTGCATATAAAATATAGGCGGGGAGAAAGAATGTTAGTTTTTTTCTTCTTTTTTTTTAAACCCTATCAGATTTCAAACAACAACCATTGTACAGTATGTACACAGAGAGCTGGAATGTCTCCCAGGAATTTAAAGGGGGGGAAAAAGTCACATTAAAAATCTCATTAAAATCGGGTAATCATGCTTTGCCTCAGGACTGGGGATGGGGGTTTGAGAGAGGAAATGCTTACAAGTTGAATCAGCCCAGGGTAGAATACATCTGCTTTTGCTGCATGCCTTAATGCTCCAGAGTATTATTAATGTTGAGAGGAAATAGATCCCATGTGGTGTGGTGAAAAACGGGATGTTGCCTTTTCTCATCCGGCATTAGGTCATCACCTAATTTACTGCCGTTGCGGCTTCATAGTACAGTAAAGAGCAGAATCCAGCAGTGTATTCCCACACTGGGTGAAGCAGGTGGCTTGGGGAAATATGAGTTATCAAGGAAGAGTGGTCAGTCAAAGTATCACAGTTATGGAAGGTGAAAATATTCCTCTGGACCTTTGAGAGTTCCTCAGAGAGCAGGGATTGTGCTCTGTGTGAATACAAATAAATTATATCAACAAAACTATAAAACTGAAGGTAAAGTCTGCAGGGACAGTTGGTTCTTTGTCCAAGTCTGCACACGAATACCTTAAAAGGCTTCACATCAAGGGTCAGATGAAGCATGAGCTGCAATGACAAAAATCATAACCAAAGTCATGTTTTTCAAAGTGCATATCTTTCGTGTGTCTTGGCCGACCAAAAATGTCAAAATATTGTTGCCTACATAAATTCAGCGACCACATACTTTTACATGAAAATGGATTCAAATATTATATCACTTTAAACTTTTGATCCCAGCTGACCAAGCATCATTGAGGCTGCTTCACATCTTAGATGGTGAAAGCCAAACAAACTTAGTTTAAAAAAAAAAAAGAAAAAGAAAAGAGTAGACAGTGCTGAAAGCATGTTCCACATTAAACAGATTTCCTGCTGCTTGTTCCCTAGTTTTTCCTGGCACAGCTTGTTTTGAGCCTTCCTATTTACTTTGGCCTCCTGCAGGTCAATGACCATGAACACATGCAAAAAACAGCACCGTATGCCCCCGCCACTTTTCGTTTTGCTTTTTCATTCAATTAACTTAACCATGCAGTTGTTGGTATAATCACTGGAAAGAAAGTTTTATTTGGTGCAAGTCATTTTTTCCAACAAACTGTGCCAGAGTAGACATCGGTGGCTTTAACAGAAAGCCAATTCATTTAATATAAGCTTGTGTCTGCTACATGTAAGACCATCATGCCAAAGCTCTGGGCAACTAATCAAAGTGAAATCATTTTTAATACTGGTTAGGTTATAACGTAATTATTACTATTAAGCCTAAACCCGCATCTTCTCATGGATTTTACACTTTTAGCAAAGTAAACCTAGAAATACAATGGATCCTAGGGTTTGAATTGTTTGAACACCAATGCCTTAATTTGTTTTATGTAGGTTCTACACAGTTTCTAAACATTTTGGAGGAGGGGTTGTATTCAGCATGTGTTTTTAATTTTACCTCCATCAGGAATGCCTAAATTAATCGAATTAATGTCTTTTTCTCACGACAATTATGTGCATATTGGTGGATATTCAAGGTTGAATTAGCCACATATTTGATGAGATGTTGACATGAAAAGTTTTTATTATTATTATTATTATTCTTAAACCACTGACATGGAAGCAGTGTACTCAAGCCCAGATAAACGGTTATATCAGGGACACCATCCGACATAAAATCTTTGCCAAATCAATGTGCACAAAATGATGATCTGCTGTGGTGACCCACTAAAAGGAAAAAACAAAAGTAGTTGCCTGGCTGTTTATTGTTTTATTCCATCCATCCATCCATCCATCATCTATGCCCATTTTAGTCCTGTGCAGGGTCATGGCGTCTGCTGGAGCCTATCCCAGCTCTCTCCGGGCGAAAGTCAGGGGTCCACCCTGGACAGGTTGCCCGTTGGTCACAGGGCCACATGTAGACATGTAATTGTTTTATTCTGTAATTAGTTTATCTTTATACTGGTATTTTGCAAATTGAGCAATTTCCCACTACATTATACTGTCAGTGTAGTGGGTCATTTCAAATACAGCTGAAATCCAGTCTTTCATTTACATTTGACTGACAATGTGACAATGTAAATTGGTCTATTTCCAGTCTTTATGTGATTTTCTTTTCTTATTTCTTTAAAAAAACAAAACAACCAAAACAGATATTTTATATAAGAGAAATAAATTCAGTTTAAACCCACTTTAGAAACCACAGCTCTAAACTAAGAGATATTATCATCCTGCCCCTTACTGTGTGTAGGTTATATCAGTCCAAACTTCATGATAACCCAAAAATAAAGTGATGCTGCGTTTCTGCACCAGTATGCATGCACGTCTCTGCACAACATACACTGTTTAAAAAAAGAAAAAAGTGAACTGAATATAAACTTTGCAGCTTAAATAAATAAATAAATTATTGCACATTTACTCTTATACATTGCTTTGGGAAAAGGAATTAAAAACAAACAGATAAATATATTCTCCTTACTACTTACTATGCTTTTAGCACCAGGCCAGCTACTTGTGCATGAAATGTGTAGTTATGAAAAACAAACAAAAACATATAGCCTTTGTTTTTATCCAAATGTAATGCTCAATAACAAATTATAAATGATTTATGAACATAAAAAGTAAATAGCAAGGGGAAAAAAGTCATTAATAGAAAGGGAAATGCAGAAAAGGCTGGGGTGATATTTGTCTGTAACTGATTCTAACCAATGCTGAAAGGTTAGTTGAGGCAAGTCAGAAGCCTCCTGATTTTAAAGGTCTTCTTCCTCAACCACAGAAGCACATTATCATCTGCCAGCCTTTTGGCGCTTGAGAACTGACATTAATTACAGTACTTGTGCTTCCTTTTAATTATGCCCAATTATGTGACATATGTAATAATGGCCCAGACATGCCAAACACAATGTGCTGACATGATGGGTAGATTGATAGTTGGTTGAATCGGCAGAGCATCCTTTTTTTTTTTTTGCTTGGCCAAAAATTAATACACCAATTACAGCACTTTTATAGCTCACACTGGGAAGGCCAACTTGGACAACTCTACCATTATCTCCCAACAGGAAGGGAGATCCTACCTGTAAATCAACCAGTCCATTGAGGGTAGAAGTATCACACACAAGGGCGCTGTAAACTCTAGAGACATTAAGAAGGATGTGGGCACCTTAAAGTGTGGAATTTATGAGTGTGAATTTATATTCTCATTGCTGCACTGGGCCTATTTTGAAAGGATGATTGATTCCTCCTCCTCATTACAGAGCTATTCAAACTCTACTATAGATTTTCTCTCCCTCATAATGATGCAAATGAGGATAGATAAAACAAAAACAGATCTGATAGAGCTGGAAATGCATCTTGCTCACATGAAATTCTAGCTTATTCAAGTAAAGAATGAAGATTTATTTGGCTGGCTCTCTCAGAGTCACTAAAATAGCCACTGTCCATATGAGTTTTCTTTAAATATTTACATAAGTTTGATCAAAGTTAAACGCTAAAGAAAATGTTTTATCGTGACACTGTCATTGGATTGACATAACATCTCTGGTGGTTTCTTTCAAGGTTTCTTACTGGGAACCAAGACAAAGAACATTTAAAAGAAAACATTACACAAAATCAACAAGTTATTTGAAAAGTAAACACTTCCCACTACATCAAGTTCAGAGGCTCAAGAACACGAGAATCCAACTTCAAAGGGAGAAAGCCCCTATTTAATTTTTATTTTTCCTCCAAGGAACTTTTCCTTTAGTCTGTACGTATTCCAAGGGAACACCAAAAGAAAGAACACCCTCTCGAAAATCAGGCTTTGCATATCAAAGCATTATACTGTGTGTGTGTGTCTGTCTATCTATCTATCTATATATATACATATATATATATATATATATATATACATACACACACACACACACACATATATATCTATATATATATATATATATATATTTGTGTGTGTGTATACATTAGGGCTGGGCAAAAAAATAAAAAATACACAGGGTCCTGTCACTCACAGGCTTGACCTGGCCCCCTGCCTTCCTCATCCAATCACATGCCTACTATAGCCCTATACACATGCACTTACTCTCATTCAGTCAAAAACCACAGAACGTTTAAACAATAATTCAAAATCATAACATTGACACCTGCATGGTTGCTACACTATTAGTCTATTGCCACTTTCCATTGTTTTGAGTATACTTATTTAAGTTGTTACGAGGAAAAAAACAACCTTAATCCATCTCCATCTCTCAGATGATGTTGTTGCTGAGAGTGAGTCAGAGGCAGGTGTAAAAATGTCATAAAAAGATCTATCAAAACATTTATTTATATAGTACGGAAGCACTAAACGGTCATACATGCATACATTTTATTTCTCCCGTTTTCCCGTGATAACAAGATAATTAATTTGAGATCTCAAGGGCACTGCAATGCCCTGATGAAGGTCGATAGACCAAAAGCTTCGTGAAAAATACACTTGTTTGCATGGATCTAAGTGTGCAGAGACATTTTTCATAGTTTTCTTGATATCTCAAATTAATTATCTCTTATCACAGGAAAATGGAGGAAAAAATAACTCGTTATCACGAGAAAATGACGGAGTTATGTCGTTATCACGGGAAAATTATGTCGTCATCACGGGAAAACAGAGGAAAAATAACTCGTTATCACGAGAAAACGGTGGAAATAAAATGTATGCATGTATGGCCCTTTAGGGCTTCCGTAATATAGCACTTTTCCTACAAAAAAATGCAACACAAGGCGCTTTACAAATTTAACAAGCAATGTCCGACTACCCCCTCCCCCAATACACCTTATCACCACACACACACACACACACACACACACCTACACACACAGGCATGCCCCATCACCACACACACATACGCATACCCACAAATGTTTGTATGGCTGAGCACAGAGAAGCCAGAGAATCTAGAGCATGTTTAAAGTATTGAAGTATTGAATATTATTTATTTGAAAATTTAATTATTTGAGTACAGGGGTGGACTGGAAATCTGTGCGTTCTGGAAAAGTCCAGAATGGCTGTCAAGTCTACGGTTGTCGACCCTGCTCAATGGCCAAAATTTTCAGTATATCAACCAACAACAGGTGGCGCTAAGATAATAATTTATCGGACAATCGTTATTCCATAGGCCTAAAAGTCAACAAAGCAGACTAACCTTAGTGTCTGTCAACAGAAAGATGGCAAGCAGAAAATGTAAGGAGAAAGGTGGATGGGAAAAGTTCAAACAAAAGAAAGCCAAGTCACTTGAAGAAGATACTTCAAAATGTAGAAAGCTCACGGAGCTTTTTGGCAGCAGTGCAACTGCAAGCAGCAGCAGCAACACTGATGTCCACTTAGATGACTTATATGTCGGCCAAAGCACTATAACGTTATCACCCAGCAAGACTGAGAGCCAGGTGGACATCCAGCCTGACCAACCACACGATGATGAAAGTCATGACGAGGGGCAGACAGCTGAAGGAATTTCACCGGAGGAGGAGGTTACGGTTCTGGATTTGTGGTGTGATAAGAAATATATAGTTTATTGCTGTCAAAACTAACATGTAACTACCAAGCATGCCAATTAGAAATAGGCTGCAATTTCATCATCACCTCTGCATAATTGATGCAGATTAGGCTCTTTATGTTCAAGAGAACCAAAAGCTTGTTTTTCCATTTTGACACTATTTATCTTTGTCTTCTCTGTCGTGGTGCGACAAAAACACCAAGCGACTGGACAAGCTGGTCAAAAAAGCAGGCTCAGTGCTGGGCAGGAGACTGGCCCACTAACGTCTGTGGTGGAGAGGGGCACACTAAACAAACTGGAAGCTATTATGGACAACAGCAGACACCCTCTCCACAGTCTACT
>JBAMYA010000010.1:3560598-3572743 GCA_037176975.1 Arrhamphus sclerolepis
AAGAGGCTTCTGACAGCCTCTCCAAACAACCAATATTTGCAGAGAATTTTTTATAAATATACTGTCATGAACTTCAGCATTTAACAATCTATCTGAGGCCAGTAGAATCTGAGGTGCGGCCCTTAAGTTTCTTACAGTTTTTCAGAGCAATAAACAATCTGACTTTGGGGTGAAGTAGCTGACACGTCCATTCTTGGAAAGACCGGTAGAAAGATGCACTGCAGATTGTCTGGAAAAGGTCAAATAACTCTTCTCAGATTGATGAGCAGCAACAGTTGCTTCTCTCTGATAATTACTGGTAATTCTCTCTGATAATTTCCCCTTTGTTGCTGTGGAAGAAAAACTGTAATCCACCAGACCAGACAACTACTAAATTGTCCGCTTTTATAGAAGTGCTAAGGATCACCTACTTAACTGGACCTGGCTGTTCCTCAGCTTTATTATTCCAATGGAAGTCGGAAAGGTGTACAAAGATTCCCCTGGCAATCTGCGCAATTTTAAATTTTTGATTAGATAAGCTTTTTTTTTTTTTTTTTTTATGTGAAACAATGGTATGGTGTAATACATCATCTGTGTTTATGATGTTTGTGCCCAAATTTAAGAATTTTTTTAAGGACCCCTTTTTTAATGTCGTGATGAAAAAAAAAACAACAACTTAAATTTGAAACATAAATCTTAAAACTAAATGAATTATTTTCAAATGGTATTTGCATGCAAAAATCAATCTGGAACTTTAAAGTAGTTTTGGGATTTGTATTTATTTATTTAAATTTTGCAAAGCAGGAAGTAACAACCTAAATATCTGAATTTTGTCACTTGAAAGATTTCTTCCCTTTAATACATTCAAGAGTTTCTTTAAAGATTCAAAACAGACGGTGACAGAAGAAACAGTGAGAATGATGAATTCTAATTAAAGTTTTCCCACAGCTGTGGATGTGGGACATATGTGCTGTTGAAGACAAATTTTGTATTTCATCAATACGCGCAAAGAAATTCAAATGAAAATACTATCAAATTAACATTGCAATTGTTAAAACTGACAAAAGACACATTGTAATGAGACACCATGGTACAAATAATACAAATACTATGCAAATTGAAATTGTGAAAGACTATTTCCAGGTATTAATCCAGGTACTGCACTTCTGGATTTGTGTAATGATTATTAGGAACAAAGGATAACATCTTGGTACAAATGTCTGCTTTAAACTGCTGTTGGTGTTGCCTTTTCCTGTTTTGCTGTCTACAGGTCTCTCATTTCTCAGCCCTCAGTGTTTTCTTTAGTCTCATTCATTTTTAATGAATTGTTTCAGGTCAGGGCTTGAGAGGAACAAATCAGAGGGATATTTAGCACTGGGAGAAAAGAGGTGACTACTGAGCCGATAAAGCAAAGTAATGAAAAAAAAGAGCTCCAATTTCAATGCTCTCTGCAGGACGTTTGTCTTTTTCTCATAAGTGGGGTGCCAACTCGGTGGCCTTGCCTCTCGTGTGCCATTATTGTGTCAGACTAGAGATTGTAAAGGGTGAAACTTTGGCCCAGGGCAAATTGTGGAAACAAGTTCCCACAATATGTGTGTTCATTCTACAGTTGCATTGGATCATGTCGGGTGAACATTTTGGTTTTGAGGTGTCTGGGTGGTCTATTAATGAGAGAAGGGACGAGAGAGAAAATTCATGATGAGGTCATCTGGGATGATAGGCCGAGGCTGTGAGTGTTAAACTAGTCAGTGTGGAGCAGAAGGACTTATTTGGCTCAACGAAAGCATATCGTGTGCCATCACTCATTTTCCTCACATAGAGCCCATAAACAAGAAAGGACTAACTTAACAGTGCAGTTCCTCAAACGGTGGTTACTGTACAAACAATGTGATTATGCTGACATCATAGCACTCTGGTTATATGAAGGACCATTATTGCCTGACCACACTGTCCTCAAAGTTGGCCAGTGGTAGGGACACACTTACGTAATGGGAGAAGCTGTGTGGGATCAAAATTGGATCCGGGGCTGTTTTGGCAGTGAGGAAAAAAAGAATCAGTGTGCCAGGGTCACAAAATTTAAACAATGTCGCTGCTAATCAGCTTTTACTGTGTCTGGAGAGACCTTTATTGAAACTACCTCAGTAACTACTTTTATTTAATACATGTCAAGTATTTATTTTATTCACACTGTATTTGTTAGGTAGAACAAGTATAATAAGGTTACATACCAGAATATTTCTAGGATGCCACATTGTTGCTGTGATGTTGCGATGCAACCAGCAGAGACTTTAGGACGTTTCTGGTATTTGCCAAAAACAGAAAAACAAAAATATTATGAGTTATTAGTTCATTAGACAATTTGACAAAAAAAGCTATGTTATAAATGAAGTACTTTTATGTTTACACACAAACAGTGCACCCC
The DNA here is from genome assembly GCA_037176975.1 of Arrhamphus sclerolepis. Lineage (NCBI taxonomy): Eukaryota > Metazoa > Chordata > Actinopteri > Beloniformes > Hemiramphidae > Arrhamphus > Arrhamphus sclerolepis. Next base: position 3,563,000 of record JBAMYA010000010.1, read on the forward strand.
ATATACAGTGTTCTTGCGTGTGCAGTGCCCGTATCTAATTGTGGTTGCTTCATCTGAATTATCACCAAGGTTGAAATTTCGAAAAATTCTAAACATTCAACTGGGAGACTAGTTGTATGCTATCTTTACCACTGAAAAAATGGACTGCTGCTTTTTTTTTGTTTGTGTGTTTGTTTTTTGGTTTAACAAGCTCGTTGAAAAGGAGACAAATAAGCAATTTTTCCCAACATGAAAAAGTGTTTATTACATTGCGACCATTCAGGGTGTAAGTGTGTTCAGCACTCCAAACTCATTTTCCTGACCACTGTAAGTGCATCGTCTAAGTACTTGCAGTGTGTACTGTGTCAGTGTGAACACACTTATACCTTCAAAATATTAAGTGTAAGAGCACAATTGCACCATTAGGAACAAAAAGTCTGTACATAGAAGCACTATTGTGCAATGTTGCTAAGAACTCCATTACTTTTAAACATTATAGTAGTAACATACCTCTCCCCCTAATGTTAGCACAAAGATTGGACCATACATGGAGTTAAAAATCTTATAACATTAATTTGTTTGTCAATAAAAAAGGCCTGAAAGCTGAGATAAATTCCTCATGTATCAAAATAAGCAAATTGAGTTGGAATATTATGTTTTCACAAAATTAAAAACTGCAACAGACACATAGTGGGAGACAGTGGTGTAAGTGGTGCAGATAAAACCTAAGGTTCCATTACTTTTATTTATGTAGGTTCTGTATTGACCCGAATATAAGATGACCTTGCTTATAGGAGGACCCTCCTTTTTCAAGACATATCTTTTGAAAAAATTGTGTGCAGATGTGGTATAGATATATGGGGGTCCTTCAAGGTCCCTTGCTTATACAAATCCTAGATCCACCACTGGTTAGACTTGCCCCACAGTGCAAACTTAGTGTCTTGTGATTTAATATTTAATCACAGCAGCTGAAACTGGACTGGACAGTCTTTAATTATTATCATTATTATTATTATTATTATTATTTTAAGTTATGTACTAATGCATCCTACACTCAGGGTACATATCCACTATACCATGAATGATTATACATGCAGTCGGATCACTACTTCTGTTTTCCTGAACAGTAGCATGCACTAGAGGAGTATAAAGTTACAGCCATATATGAAGTTTATTTAAACATGAACAACAATGTAAACTAGTTGAGGTTTGTAAGATGGAACAAACGCTCTGTTTAAATGAGTCAGCTAGTTTGGACGACAGTTCTAAGTGACATTTTGTTTTCCCATCAGATGCTAACAGACTTCTGAGAGAAGTCAAAGTTGATTCTTCAAAGGTGATTACAGAGCAGTGCATTTAAAGAAAAGCATGGACAACATGTTAGATACTTTTTACCATCTCATCCTGTGTTTCAGTTATGTGAGTAAAATCTACAACAGAGGACAGTGAACTGAACTTTTAGATTTGCTCGTCTTAGCTTTCTTTCACGCAAAACACAAAAAACATCAACTTTAACCTTAATTTGTGTAAAATTGATCAAAGCTCAGCTTTTTGATGATCGCCCTGCCTTTCTGAGATGCTTTGCAATGGTGATGAACAAGCTTCTGAATTTTCCACAGAAAATGAATGGGGATCCGTGTGATGCAAATGATTGGTTGTGTATAATGGACACCAGCAGTCAGTCTCACTGAAGAAGCCATTTCTTTTTCTTTTTTTCTTTTCTCTTCTTTTTTTTGACTGTTGGCATTATAAGTGGCCTTTGCAATATATTACTTTGTGAAACTTCATATTGTCTTGCTGTAGTCATTCAGCCAGTAGTCTTTCTGCATTTCTCAAACCCTCCAGTTATCTCCAATAGGAGCATAATGGGAGCATTCTGCACCACCACTTGTGAAAGTAATAGTCTCGATGTTTAAACATTTTGATCCAGATTATAAGATGACCCAACTTTTTCTCCCTCCTGGCTGAAGTCAGATTTATATTTCTGTGTCAAAGTGAAACTGTAGTCACGCCTATGACATTGGCTACACTGTACCCTGACATGCACTTCTCTCCATATGTAACTGTATGGAGTAAGTAATATTATACATAATATAATAATATTTTGAATTTTGATTCTAAATTTAACAGGGAGTCAAGTTAGATGTGGAGGCTGAAAGTTGAAGGTTATTAACAAGCCTGTTTGTACAGCAAGAAAATAATGCATTACAATAATCCAGCCTAAGGGTAACAAAGGCATGGATTAATTTCTCTGCATCCAGAGTCAGGATGTTTCTAAATTTCCTGATATCACACAAATAGGGAAAAAAAAGCCAACTTTGTGACCTGTTTCACATGAGACTTAAAGGTGATATAAAATGGTTGAACAGGGTATTTATTGTTCTGTCATTGGATATATAGACAACAAAATTTTGGTTGGGTCTGTCATGTCTCACAAGTTTCTTAAAAACCTCTCTCATAAAGCTATATTAGGTGGGGGATTTTAAACGTGTAGTTTTGCACCTATTTAGCATCCTTTTGGGTTTAACTGGCAACCTCATTACAAAATGCAAGCATGTGATGCTGATTGGCTACCTTTGCTGCCACTCAAAAGACACTTTGCCAGCTTTGGAAAACAGACAGAGGAACTTTCTACAGCTATGGCAAGCACACAGAAATTAGAGTTTAGATCAGGCCCAAAAAAATCCAGCCCAACCTGACCCAAGCTCATGCTTGTTCTGTCCGAACCTGACCCGCCCTGGCCCGAACTCTGGTCAGCCAGGCCAGATACATGTATTATGTATCAGTTGCCAGAAATTGGTTCAATTTCTGGCGAACTTTTCTAAAATAAAAATTTTAATGAAACAGATGTTCAGAATGTCTGGGATTTTTCGTACGTTTTTGAATGTGGGTAGAATATCGTTACTGTGCAAAAACAAGTTAAAAATGGATTTTGGTTCTCTGTCTCCTATAAAAGACAAATCCTCATCATAAATGACACTGAGGTTCCTACAGTAGAGCCAGTAGAAGGCTAAAGTCATGTGATCAAATGGCCGTTTTCCACTAATACCTACTCGGCTTGGCTTGACTCGATTTAACTCTGCTTTAAGGTCATAGGTCATAGTACTGGCTACTACCTCCTTTTTTTGCACATACTTGGCTGGGGTTCAAACCAAGCTGAGTCGGGCTGAAAATGCAGCGTCACCAGGATGCAGGCCACTGATTAGCCAGAGTGATGTCACTGATGAGTCTTGAGAGTGACTCCTTCACAACTTCTATACTTAAAACTCTGCAACAGCGACTGTAATTTACTTTACCTTTACTACTACATTTTTACAACTCAACTTTGTTACAGCTAAAAATGGGAAGCAAGCCTTCTCCGTGATGCAACGAGGACGCCTCAACACCCACCATTGTTGTTGTAGCATGCGTAACCGGAGTTGTCGCATATAAAGACGTTGCCGTGTTTTGGGTCGCCTGACCATAAAGGCCTCACCCACATTGAGGTGGTACTGAACTGTAATGCTAAAACGACTGAGACCGAGGCAAGTAGCTTAGTACTAGTGGAAAAGGGCGATTAGTCAACTCTACAGCTGAAAAGTGCCAAACCAAACTGAAGCTCCTCAGTTATGTTATTTCTACAAAGATAGCTGATTTGAAACAATTTTCTCAAGAATTTGAAAATAAAAGGAAGATTAGAAATAGGCCTGTAACTGGCTTTATCGTCAGAATCCAAAGATGTCTTTTTGAGTACAGGTTTAAATACTGCAATCTTAAAACAACCTGGTACAAATCTGGTTATTAGGGCTGCATCACAAAATTCAGGATGATAGAAGCTGTCATAGAAAAAATTTTTTAAAAAGCTCGGAAGGAATAGTGTCTAGTAAGTATGTAGATGGCTGAGTGAGAAACAACTGAAGTTAATTTCATATCTCAATATTCATGCCAGATATCTCAATATCGATATGATATGACTACGGGTTCGGTGAAAACCAAGCATTTTTCAGAAAAATAAAAACAGCATAATATAAAAAAATGTGGAAAGTGCAGTTTTATTTTTAAGAACTCACTGCCAGTCATCAACATTAACATAAATTACAAATAAATAAATTACAAATCAAACATTTTACTGCAGCTCTGCTTTAACAATAAATTACAAATGCAGCGGCTGGTGGAACATTGAAAATGCATTGGTACAACATCTTATATTCTTCAAAAGATCACATAACTGTATACAGAAAATGCATTTGCTACTAACAGAACAGAGGTAGTTACAGGCAGCACAACTTCTATAGATTCTTTGCCAGGAACACTAGCTTGTTAACCATGTCTGGCTTCAAACAGGACCTCTCACAACATGCAGTGGAAACTAATGTAAAGTTCGGTTGTCCGGCTAAACATGTTCATGGTTGTGGCGAAATGATTTCATAGAGCTCGGATTCAACATTCATTTTACACTCATTGTAGAGTTTCAGTATGGCCGCTTGATGGAAATGTGTTCGGGATGGTATTTTATAACACTTGCCCAGCGTCCAAATCATTTTTTTAAAGTCCTCTTTTGAGACTGTGTACTAAGGTACCATGTCTTTTGCAATGTGGTATGTTATAGCGTCTGTAATTTCTTTATGTCTGGTGGACGTTGACTCATACGGCGTAACGCTACTGAACGCATCAGCAATCAAACTCTGCTTTGGCTCATTGTCATACACTCTTTGTGCAGCACGCGATGGTATTGTTTCAGGTGGTGAAACAATACCAATGTTTGTTGTGCTACCTTGCTTCGTCGCAATTTTTGCTAAGCACAACCTGCACAACACCTCAGATTCTGCAACTCTACCGGTCGCATTATCTTTGCACTCATTTTCTTTCTTTCTTTTTAATTTCCCAGGTGTGTCTGTAGTGTGTGTGTGTGTGTGTGTGTGTGTCGTCTCCGTCTCCCTCACTCCCACTCTCATATGTTTGTCATTGGTTGCCTTTAGCTGTCGATCCACAGCAAGCATGAAATAAGGTATGTGGTTGGCTGGCATTAGCGGTGCCTTCATGGACAGTCGTAAAAATTATGTTTATTGTGACAATTTCCAAAATGTTGACAAGACAAAGCACTTATAATGTGAGAGTAAGATCAATAATATAACTTAGATTATACATTTTTTCAGTTTTACTGAAATTACGGCGGTGCAAAAATGAATACACCTTACAACAAAAACTACACTTCTAGTACTTTGTATCACCAACATGATTTTTAATTGCAGAACCAAGTCTTCTAGGAATGGAATGAACAAGTTGGTGACATTGTTGACTTAACACCAGGTTTTCAAATGAGGTGTAACTATGTTTTGGCCTAAAGAGCTTTAGAGGAAAGATGATCTAATGTTTAACAATCCATACTTGAATACCATATTTCTGTTCTCAGTTAATTTACTGATTTTAATTAGAATTAAATTAGAGGGAGTCACATCACTCTTCAGATTACTGGGTAGGAGAGCTGCTTCATCAAAAGTGGGATGAATGCTGTATCTCTTTATCAGACCAGATCAGACTGTGCGCAGAATCCCTACTAAAAGTTTGCGTACGCCCAAAACCCAAAGTTTGTGCACGCAAAAAAATATTGAGATTTATAAAACCCTGTGTGCACACAGGTTCACGCAATTTCCCCTTTATAAATCACACTTCTCCTGGAAGTTTGCGCAGGTGAATTTGGCTCCTACCCCGCCCCCTGTACACCCACATTCAGCCATAAATGGTCGATGCAAAGCACCTCCTGAATGTCAATGTGTATGTAAAAGAGCCAGCTGATCGATGTTATTGGTTAACAGTGGCAACCAGCAACCATGCCCCAAACGCATTGTCTGGAGGAGGACGGGTGCTGAGGACTGGTGTTCTGGAAAATCAAAGAGAAACAATTGATGAACTGAGAAAAATAAAAATAAAACAGTATTGAGTAATTTGTGCGGCGTTATGTCTGATGTGTCAAAGGCATTTTAAAAAAACTTGTTAAAGAGTGAACGTCATTGCTGTCTTAAATGTCGCGTGACATCCTCACGGAGCTGTGCTCCATGGTGAATTTCGCCAGGGGTCTCCTTTGTAAAACATTTTAGGATCTAAGTGGACATTGCTGCAAACGTCCTTTTAATGTTGGCCTGTTCTCCCAGTGTAGGAGATCTGATGGTCTGCTCATATTAGCAACCATCCAGGACGCATTACTGCGCTCAGCGCTGGCTGTGATATCTCAGACTTATGGATGATTTCACAGGATTATGTTGTTCCTAAAAGTGGCTTCAGGCAGAGAAATAATTGTTATTTATCTTAAACACATACCTGTCGGCTAATTCGCCAGGAACCCCAGAGTGGCTAACATCCGTATTTCAACAGGGATGGTGTGTTTCTGGCGGGTTGATCTCCCAGTACTGGACTCAGTTCAGCACATAGATCCAAGAGTAGATCTCTGGGGAGTCTTGATTGGCATATTAGCCGGTCATCATCATGGGCCAGGAAATCTTTGTTCTCTGAAAACTCTCTCCATCCTAATCCTGCCATTCACAGTCTTCAAGCAGTGCCAGTGCATCCATGGTGAAGCATTACGCACAAGCATCGCTGCAGTATATGTTAACTCAGTGATTACACTAATTGCTACACACCTTGTCACAATTAGTGTTCATCGCTATATTATTAGCAGATGTTCGTATGTACATACTGCCTGTAAATGAGTGCATATGGAATGTATGGCTCGATTCAGGAACACATCCGTTATATTACAGGCATCGGCCGTTATGATTTCGGGTCCACGGGTCTGATATGAATGGCTAAATGCACGAGGTGGCTTACATTCACCATCTCACCAGCTGCGCTGCCAGTTTCCCCGTTTCCCAAATGTCCACACACAAGCTTCAGAGTTTGCGTAGAGTTACGCACATTCCACCGTAAGTTTTTTTTTTCTTATAAATCACAAATTTTGCATAGAAACTGCCGTGCGTCATTTTCAGGCCCTGTTTCCTATACACGCAAGCTTTATAAATGAGCACCCAGATCTCCCCCAGAACGTGTGCCAATTATTTGCGAAGCCCACATCGTTTGCTGGACACTATCATGACAACCAATGACTAAATGATAATGTGCAGCTGTACAGGTCATCACTGGTCCCTTTACGTAGGAGCGCAAAGAAATTAACCAACATTGATTTTGCATAAACACACTGACTCAAGATTAATTTTAGTGTTCTCTGTGTCACAGCTGCCGATGTGGATGACAATTTTACTAAAGTTACATTTATCTTTGCCAGCAGTTACAAATTTGATTCTATGTTGCCTGCTGTGGCCCCACCTGACTATGGTTGTTGGTGCAGAGAACTTCGCATTTCTAAATATGGAGTTGCCAATTTCCAAAGTCTTCTCAGTTGGTTTGTTGTTGAGTGCAGAGAGTCTTTGATTAACGTGGAGCAGTGGTGGATGGTACACTGAGGTCCTCGTTACGAGGAGTCACCACCCAACCGTCCTGGCTTCCCAGCTGTTGATCAGGTGAAGGCGGAGACAGAAAAAGTAGAAGACACCAAAACAACATAGAGCAGAACACTACTAACAACAGTGATAGAGGCAAAACAGGAAGTGATAGGCTCCCCACGATACAGCAGCACATAGGCACAATACAGGATCCTACCATGAGGGAAGTCCGGGTTCAAATTCTGGTTGCATCAGGACAGGTTTGTGACGTAAAGTTTGTGCCATATCAATCATGTGGATCACGCCGTTGCTGAGATCCCGACAGGTCCTATTACAAATTAGCAATGTGATCCACCTCAATCCATTTTCGCTTTGAGCTGGTTTCATTCAAGCTGAACCAGTTTGTTAGTCTGCACAGGGAAGTTGTTGTTTACAAGCAAAAAATGTTCCATTAAACAATAATCAGTAAATGAATATAAATGAAAATAAATACAGATAATAAGTGGATTATTAAACATCCCTAATAGAAGAACTTAACACGAACATGAAGAATATACATGTCAAAATGTGCCCTTTTTGCCAACCCTCTAAACTAATGTTAGCTAACTAGTTAGATGTAATAGACTGTAAAGATAATAAGGTACTGAAGGTTGAGTTTGCGCTTGAAGTTGTAAAACAAAGCTGCCATTATCTTAATAATTACCCAAAATGATAAGGTTAGCAGAAGGAAGTCTAACAACCAGGGACCAACACCCATTAGACTACATAATGTTTAGGAAAGTACTAATTCAGCTGATGAATAGACATTGCTTCACTAATCTTTTTTTTTTTCATCTACCTAATACTTTGTTAGAGGAACTAGCTGTCATGGTTTAGATTTTAGTTTGGGATTTTTTTCAGTGACTGCTTTTACTTTGAAGTCCTGTTATGTTCTGTTTGACTTTCCTGTTCCTTGTTGCCCTGATGTGTTTCACCAGTGTCTCGTTACCCTTCTGTCTGTATATAAGGTCCTGTCTTTGTCTGTCCTGTGCTGGTCTGTACTGTTTGCTCCCTGTGGTCAAGACTGGATTTGTTTCTGTTTTACCTCGCTTTGTTCTGAGTTCTTTTGGTTTGAGTTCCTTTTTGTATTTACCTGATTTAGAGGCATTTTTGGTTTTTCTTATTTCTAAATATCACAGTTTTTGGATTCTCCTGCATCTGGGACCTCCACTACACTCTCACCACATGAAACTAGGTTTGTTTTGTTTTGTTTAAAAAAAAAAAAAAAAAAAGAGGGGTAAGTATATGTTGCTCTTAATCTGCATCATATCAAACTGAAAGTATGGTCATGAATTTTCTTGTCTTCTCTATCTATCTTGAGTAATCTACTATTTTTAAACAAGGTGCTCATGATGGATGATATTGTTCATATTAACAAGAAACAGACATCAATATGAAACTATGTTAGTTGCAGTGTGAGTAGACATCTCTCTAATATGCCTAAATTTCCACCAACATCACACACTGCAGTCATGCCCACAAAATAACAGAATAAATGAAACCTCTCATTTATTATAATTGTCATAATTTCATCTAATGGCCTACCTAGATTGCAGGCATTTTATTTTTGAATCTGGTGTGGGCTGTAGAGTATTACATTACAAAAGTAATTATATTACGGTAATACATTACTTTGCACTGTAACGCAGTAATAAAACAAATTGCCATTAAAATACTGGTAATATTATACTTACAATTATAGTAATGCGCATAACAATTTTTTTCTTCCCCAAATATTAAGAAATACACATTTCACCAAAAACGTTTCAATACAAGAGAACTAGTAGCTGCCGTTGACCGCAATCTATAGAGGTATATTCAGAGTTGATGAATGTGTAGATGGATTAGGCTACATGTTTTGACAAACTGAAAATAGTTTGAATATATCCATGATCTGGCAGAGAACAGGACAAGAACGTAGTAGTCAAGTAAAGTTTGAGGGAGACTCAGAGAACTCTCTTCTTTGAAAAATAGCACTAACGAGTAAATAAACATTTGGACCACTGTTGTGCTTCCAGTAAACCAACTGAGAGCTGCTGGCTCAGAGAAGAGAAAGTTTATCAATGATGAGAGTCCAGGCAACGCAAAGCAACAAAAATTAAGTTTTTCCTCAGTCTGCCATGTTCCTCCATCTTTAAGAATTGATAAGACTGGTGGCAGAGTTTACTGTAGAAGATATGCTGCCCTGCCAACAGTAGAGTCACCATCTTTCAGAACACTTGTCAGCAAAATCCCTGTCAACACCAGTGATGAACAAGGAAGCTGACATCACCCCTAAGGTTATGATTTAAAAAAAAAAAAAAAAAATTTA
>JBAMYA010000010.1:3609299-3631069 GCA_037176975.1 Arrhamphus sclerolepis
TATATATATATATATATATATATATATATATACACACACATATATGAAGTAGAAATGAGTAGCAAATAATGAAGAGCTTTTGGTCCTTGGCTTTTTCCCCTCCTGTCATTTTTCTCTATTCCCACCTTGTTAACTTGACTTTTGTTCTCTGACTGATCCCTCTTTTATTCCTCAGCTGCAGTTCATATGTTGCTCCTCAACCTCTTTTAATGCACTCTTTTTCTTCTGTCTTACCCTTTCGTCCTGTCCCTTTTTCTTTGTACTTTCACTATCTTGCTTCCACAGAGGGCACATAAGCACAATGTTCTGAGTGCTTGCAAAGCATTTGACTTCAAAACATCCAGCCAGCCAATATGTTCGCTTTAACATACTCTGTACACAATGCCTGCTTGAGTTGCCAAATACAATTACTGACCAGTGGAGCTGTGTGCTTTATTGCAGTTCTATAGAGCCATATCCAAGAACTCATTTAGTTAACAATAAACCTTTTGAAAAGAGACTAAAACTAGGTAAGTAGTTTGAGTTTACGACACAGAGACATTTAAGGCATTATGACCTGACTGGAGGTGTGTGTGTGTGTGTGTGTGTGTGCATGCTTTTACCTCTCCAGCCTGGGGCTTCTCAAGGCCTTGGGTCGTAATGGATTAAAGGATAAAGAAAAGCAAGTTGTGCATTAAACTGTCAGTTTCAATGCTCTGTTTCAACAAGGTCAGCTGTGTTTTGGTAGAACAACATAAATGCTGACTTGGCCTTTCACACTTTGAACATGCCTTTTAGTTTATATCTTTGACAAAGAAACCAGTCGTTTGTTATCAGTAAACACTGTTCACAAATATAAAGATGATGTTGAAATGTATAAACACATTTTACACTTGAATAAAAAAAAATGTTCCAAGAGAGAAAAAACAAAACAAAACAATACATAAAATAATTATGAAGTTCCATTTTCCTGTGGTTGAACAGCAGCTTTACAATGGAAGCTTTTCTATTTCAGATGCACTTCCAGAAATGCAAGGGATTAGCTGTTGGGGAACATCTGCCCACAACACAAAGGAAGCAGGATGTGATGTAAAAACTATGCCATATAAATAAATTGTTTTCTTTTCTACTTAGATAATGGCCAATGACTTTGTTTGTTGGCCGTTTTAGTCTGGATCTGTAGCAACATGCAGGCTAACAAAGACCACAAAGTTGCTGTTAATGCTTCAGATGATTAGCTGTTTTGGCTGCATACTGTGTCAGCTGCTGACCTTTCAGTGACTTTTTACTTAGGAAGGGTGAGTGAAAAAATATCTGAGAGTAGTCCTTCATGAATGCTGTGGACATTGGCATTCTCAGTAAACTTCCACCATATTTTAGTATTGGAATGCATATGTCAGAATGGCTTAATAAATGCTACACGAGTTTAGCTGCATGTCTTCAAGTAAAATGGCAAAAGCATTGCTATAAATATTGTTTTCTTCCCTTTGCTCCCAACAGAATGAGCTGCACACCACTGACAAGATTTGACTTCACTGTCCATGAACAGATCTTTGTTTTTTTGTCTTCCACATTATACAGGTACTGCTACTGCCATGGTGTCTACTGTCTCATTTCATCATTACGGGTGTGTGATATAGTGCTGTAAAGTGATACAAAGTTGTCACAAGAGAAAACCAGGCACAAGTCCGAAGTAATTTGCAGGACACTGCAAGCACTAAATTACATTTTCTGAGTCAAAGGAATTAAATATTTCCTTGAAATGACATTTTGATATGACAAAACTGTGTTGTGCTGCTTTAAAAGATGTTTGTTTCCCGTAATGAGTAAAATAATCAGTGATTCAGAAATCACTCAAAATAAAACCTCAACTTAAAGAAAAACCTTTTAGTCCTCCCCCAAACATTTATCATAGATGGTAGACAACGATGCCGTCTATTCTTTTATGTTTACAGTATACTCTCATTTTACTAGGTCAACAAAGTCTAAGAGAAAGGTGTACTATAACTTGTCTAATATGAGAACTATTGTCACTTCTGTAACAATTTTTATTCAGTCCCTCCAGGATTTTTGCGATTGCAATAATTAACGCAAATTCAACCAAAGTCTGCAAAATATGCGGAGGGTTGCAAGTTTTTCTAATTTACCGCAAAAGCAAGTCTGCAAGTTTCATCAATCTGTGAAAGTATGAAGGATAACTGCTGTCATCTGATAACTAAAATAACAGAGAATGACATGAAAAGCTATTTCCATATGTAATGCATGAAAGTAGACTCTACTTATTCTATATACTCTTAAACTTTGTGGTGGATCAAAAAATGAAAATCTTTGCTGTATACTAACTTTTATACAATAACATACTAAATCTGCAACAATGACAGTTTACTGTCATGGACGAGAGTTTTTGTGTGTTTAAATGGGATATTTGTGTTTATTACATCTTGGTCATCTTCTCCAAACGTTCTACACATCCTCTGTTAAACTCTGCTTCATCGGTGTGTCCAGTAAAGACAAAAAAAAAAAACTTGCTTCTGTTTTGTCTGCTTTCAAACATTGTGTCCAGATTGTGTCAACTAACGATCATTTTCAGGAATGAATGAGAGCCAAAGAAGTTATTGTTGAGACAGTAACAATTCAGAACCCAAAAAGAGATAAAAGTCAAAAGAGGTATAAGTTTTTAAAATGCTTGAAAGGTTATCTAAGTGTAAATAAAAACTGGTCATGAACCTGAATATGAAGAGTCCAAAGATAAGCCAATGTGTTGTACAAACAGACAGACATGACATTTGAAAAATAAAAAAATAAAAAATTATGGCCTCAAATTAGTAATTTATGGCCACGTATTAATATTTTGTGGAGTCAAAATAGTATTACATGGCCACAGCAATTGGTGAGCGCATTGGCTGTTTTGATCTGTCTACTGCACCAGACATGACATCTGAAAAATAAATGAGAAATTATAGCCTTAAATCAGTATTTCACATTGGTAATTTGTGGCCAAGAAATACTATTTTGAGGTCACAAAATACTAATTTGTGGCCATGCATGGCACAAAATAAGGGCGCAAATCTTATTTTCAGGCAACCAAATGATAATAACTAGGAAAGTTTGGAGAAATTTTAAGGCAATATTTTGTCTGTCAAAGGACAAAATATTTTTCAAACAGTAAAGCATCTCATAATAGTCCAACATCTTGCGAATAATTTTAACTTTGAATGGTGTCTCTGTGATGAAATATGACCAAGCTACAGAGCTCCAAACAGGGCTGGGTCTGGAGCTGATTTGTCCAGTGAGAGACACCTATGTTTGGGTCTGTGGGCAACCCCAAGTACCACCACTTTTTTTTTGATTTGCCCTCAAATATGAACCGTTATCCTCAAACTGTGGCTAACTGTTAATTGTGGCCACATGCTAACTGCAGGTGATTGCTATCCATGGGCTAACTGTGGCTAATTCTTAATTTCTAACTTCATGCTAACTGCAGCTGATTTCTAGATGCTAGCCAAGTGCTAACTGTGGCTAATTGCTAACTGAAGGCTAACTGCATGCTAACTATGGCTAATTGTGTCTAGTTCCTTGTTTCAGGCAACCCGCATGCTAACTGTGGCTGATTTCTTGCTGGCTATCACTAATGGTTCCTGTCGCTACATGATCTGTTCCAGAAGCACAATCTGTACCATGAGCTCATTTGCGCATGTGCTGAAAAAAATCTCAGTGATCATTTGAGAATTAAATAAAACGATTTTACAAGTCTCCCATTCAGGCAATTTCAGGAGAATTTGTCAGGTTTCTCCAACTCTGAGGCTCATAATTGAAATTGTAGATGAAATAAGGATTTGACATTTTGATTTCCTGATAGAAGAAAAAAATACCTACGTTTTGATGTATAATTTATGTAGGTTGAGTGAAAGGTGTGGACATGAAAGACAACAAACGGTTGAAATAGATTTTTTTTTTTTAATTCTCCTCATGTAAAGTGGAGTGATGATGTCATCAGAGTGGAGGGAGAGACATGGAAATTTCTGGAAAACCATAGAATGTAATCGCGATTTCTCAAGGGGCGTAAATCAGAACAATACATGGCTTCAGTATATTATAGCTCAATGTCTTGTACCCTTGCTGATTTGTCCAGAATTTGGCCAAACCCTAGTTATTGCTATCAGGCAAAATTTCACAATTTTTGTCAAACGAGAGTTTATGATGTCAAGGTCTTTTACTGAGTTCTAATCTTTTCTATAGAGCACAAGTTTCTTGTATTTATATTAACTTGCACTATCAAGTATGAATGAATATTACATTTAACATAATGTTTAAATTTATCAAATGGACGGTGACAGAATGCTGCATTGTTGTTTTTAAAACATATTTTTTTGGAACTATAACAAGTTTGGTTACCATGGAAACCACCTCTGCATCCGTTACACTTCTGTGATTGCGCGCTCTGCAAAGAAGCTGAAGTTAACCAAGCCTCATACATGAAAGAAAATGTAGAAAACAGCATTTGTGTCACCATTTTCTCAAGTTTAGCATCTGTGAAAAGCAAAATAATGATGTTTTAATCCTCTCACTGCTTATCTGCATGTATTTTAATTGTAATATAATAATTTTGAATTTCCCTTCAGGGATTAATAAAGTTATATCTATCTATCTATTATAAAACAACACCACATAAGATTGTGCTCTATTGCATCCTCTCTGGTTGGTAAGTGCAACTGTCTGTTATCACGATTGTAAAATTCTTGCTATTGAAGACGGCCACTTTTGCTTTTTCTACTGAGCAGGAGCGGAAGGCCCTCGGAGACTGGTGAAAGTGTGATCTGTGCTATTACAAGATGAGACAAAAGGAACTTTTTTTGTGGAGAGTTTCCAGTTCAATTTTGTTTTTGCTTTAAAGCTGAAGTGATTCAAAAAATGCACATTACAGTGGAAGATGTGTTGTTTACATTGAAATTTTACATTACATACTTTGAAACTAGCTTCTCTTTGTCATTTTTCATTAACTGTGTGTTAAATCTAGTGGCAAAGGTGATTCAAGGAGGGAGGACAAAAGGAACACAAGCAAGAACATGACATCTGTGAATGAGGTAAGTACTTTCAACTTGTAGTTACTGGGTGTAGTATTGACATTTTAAAACCTTAAAACTGAAAATACCTATGGAGTCCTTTAAGCAGCTTATGAATGGTCATTTTAACTGCTATCATAACCACACAGATGTTCACCTGGACTGTTTTTTAAATGCCTTTTCAGGAATTCTAAAGGTGAAGCATGTTTTGAATCCTAATATTGCAAATTTGTCTTCACTTTTTGTGCTGATTTCTGGCATTTACGATATTTCCTACAATTTTGAGCGTGCTCTTTTCGCTCCTTTGTTCCTGCTTCACAGAACCAGCCCAACCAGAACCCAGGACAGTTCTCAAGATGACAAAGAGGAAGGTCCAAGTAAAAGGCAGCTGGATCAGCAGACCAAAAGAGAGAAGTCTCACCTTTGTGACCAGTGTAGGAAGCTCTTCAGACAGGCCTCACGTTTATGCCTGCACCAGCATATCCACACAGGTGAAAAGCCTCATGTATGAGACCACTGTGGGGAGCTTTTCAGATATCCCAGATCTTTAAGGCGTCATAAGTGCATCCACACAGGTGAAAAGCCTGATATATGACAACTGTGTAAAATCAGTAATTTATTTGCACTCAGTGTAAAATTTTCTTTCACCTGCAAACACACCTTCTCAACACAAAGCTTTTGAAAGAGGCGTATTCTACAATATCTATATATTTCACATCACACCGTGAAAATTTTTATCCTGTTTTGTCCTGTTAATAGAGGGATCACTTTGTGACCAAAAAAACCCAACTAGACCCTCCACTAACAGGAATGGGCCGTCGTGCTAAAGGGGGATCTTTAGGGGGTTTTGCATTTGTGGCTTTAAAAGAATTGGCACAGTTAAAAGAAAAGGCCAAACCTGGGAAGACTGACAATCACCAGTTCTACATTTAGCTGGTCAGTTTTCAGCAATAACTGAATAGGTTTTGTCTTTAACAATGTTGTACTAAGACTGAGTTAGTCGTATAAAACTGAAGTTGCAAGAGAATTCAGTTTGTCCTTCATTTTAAGTTCAATTTTCTTACTGTTGTAAGAAATTGCACTTCAAAAAAATGGAATCATATGCACTTTGTTTTCAGTTTTGAGCCAGAGATTTTTAAACCAAATTATGCTAAAATGGGGACTGCATCTTGCTTTAGTCTTCAATAATAGAAATGTTCCATTTTTTTCCTTAATTTGCAGTTTTTTTTCATTTTCTTTTAACAAAAACAGGCATAAAAAGCTCCACAAATTGCAAATTTGTGGAAAGTTTTTGATTGCAAAAATGACAAACTGTGCTAGTTCCTGGAGGGACCATTTATTGAACAGTTTAAATAGCCTTTATAGGCTAGTTAATTAGCCAAACACAGAAGAAAATGTATTGTTTATATGTGCTGAGCCTTACTGCCATCATATCTCATAACCAATATGAAAAACTTTGCAAGCAGTGGTAGTATGAAATCAACCAACGCAACAATAATTTCTCTCTCATCTAAATCTTCCCAAACATTTTAACAAGGAGTCTTTGAAGCTTCATAAAACATACCTTGATTTTTCTTTCATTGAAACTGCTCACTCACCATCTAAATTGGTCAAAGAGGAGAGAGACATGTGAAAGGCACCTTCCCTTTCTGCTGTTCATCCACTAACTTGCTCATTTCACAGGCTGTTAATCATTACTATGATTATTTAATTAAATAACTTTGCTTTTTCTGTGGCCTCAAGTCCACAAATACTGCAGTTGACATGAGTGAATGGTTTATGTGCTATAGAAGATGTGTGACAGAATGACAGAAATGTTGACCGTGGCGACTTGCGTGACCTGACGAGACTGACGTAGGATTCACTTGCCATTTTACTGATTAGACCCACTAGTTGGGACAACACATGGTCCTGCATAAATTACACGTTCACAACTGCAAGACATTTTGAGATTTTACAACTGAATTTATCAGGTAGTCATCATCAAAATAGATTTTAACAAAAAAACTGTTTTGCTAAGTTTTGTTTAATCACCAAATATGTTCCATCATTCAAGACTAAAACAGTTAGGGTCTATATCTGTTTATGATAAGATCTTAATTGTAATAGCAATGTTAACTTTTTAACAGAGAAACAAGTGTCAGAGATAAAGCTTGGGAAGATGTGGCAGAGTGGGTGAATCTGGTATGACTGCGTTTGTGTGTCTCTGGACAGCAGTGATGTGTTGCTGGCGAACGAGCCATCTCAACAATGTTTTTAAATTTCGTGGCCTCACTGAGCAAGAGCCAAGTATCCTTTCATTTAGCTCAATGGCTAATTTTCCATAGATCATAGGTACTATAGCAGTTAGCTGGTCAACACGACAAATAACCCTCTTCCTGGATATTTCAGCAGGAGTTTGTGTCGTAATGACCAAAAACATTCAACTTGATGCACTGAACTCCTCCTCTGCTGTACATTGTCGCAATGCAAGTGTGTAAATGCACGACTGTTTCTTGAAACTTTTCAAGGTTTCAAGAAACAGTATGGATTAAAAAAAAAAAAATTTTTTTCCTCCTTAAGACAAAGTGATTTTCCTTCTTCGCATCCATACATGTTAACTGAGCCTCAGACAGAGGTCAGAGTCCAGCAGAAGGTGGGCTGGTGTTTATTAATGTTGAAGGAGGATTAAAACAAGTCTGTGTAAAGTGATCAGAGCGTGTTTCAGCTGAATATTTAAGTTGTGAAATTTACATATGAAGGAGGTGATAATAGGATTTAAGGTTCATTCCAAACTATCCGTAGTTAAAGAGTACAAGGCAAAACAGAATTTAAACTCGAGGGAATCTTTAAAAAAAAAAAAAAAAAAAAAAAAGTGTTGAACAGCAAATGATAAAGCTTTCATTACCTACCTACTGTCCTTACTTTGTGCAAAAAGTATAAATACCCACAGTGTTTTCTTTGTGTGGTTAGGTGCGGCAAAAGGAACTAACCAGAAGACCTATACCTGTAAGGTGCAACAAAGCTGTAATCAGGAAATTAAAAAATGTAACTTTTTTTGTTCATTCCACGATTTTGTATCCTTTTTTCACCCTGTGCTCACTACCTAATTGTAGTCCTGGCCATTGCCCTCCCTCTGCCAACCCTGGGAGGGCCCCGTACTGAGCTCAGGTCTCCTTCTTAACCTGAGGAGTGAGCAGGCCCTTCTTTCCACCCAATGGGAGGGGTTTCTCCGGCCGGATGTATCACTTGGAAGGATCACGTTATTCCTCCCCGCACCCTCGGGTGCCCCGGCTGCCCAGGGGAAGCCCATGACTGCTGCATGTTTTTGTGAGGTAGCTCACATTAGCTACCAAAGGGAACATGGGGAGAAGATGCTAACTGCAAAAAGGCCCGCCAACCCCACCCAGGGTACAGATGCTTATGACATGGAGGAATGAACACGCCCCCAGCATCCACAGCGTCCCCTGCAGGAATTGAACCCAGGACCTTCTAGCTGTGAGGTAACTGCACTAACAGCTACACTATCTACCCTTTTTCTTTCTTTTTTTTTGGCCCCTCCCCCTTTCTTACCATACCCAGTAAGTGAGGGTCTCTCTTCCAACGTAGCTTTGAGATATCAAGTACCCAAACATCATATCAACTTCTGTAAACTATACCGCAACCTCCAGGCAGAAGTGTCCTACTGAGCAGTTATTGACAGCTTTTCAGAGTCAGGTCCTTCAGGTGCATGCACTCCAAGAGGGTTCCATTCCTCTTCATTAACTCATCATCAATATGGATCCATCGTTTGTTGATGATGGCACATCTGCACTCTCTTTGCCCTGATGCACTGCGCCGGACAGCCCTGCCTAGAATAAAAATGAACCCCGTTCCTTTCATCCCAGTAATCATTGTGCCATTTGTTCACTAAAACACACAAGTCCATTATTGAAGTGTCACGATGCTGTGTGTTTGGAATGCGACAAATCAGTAGAGGCTGTCACCCTGACAGTTTTGTGGCATTACTCTCAGCACTGAAGAATGCTGCTAATGCTGACAAACACTGTAGAATGAGGGTCATTTACCACACATCTATTAAACAGGTGCCAATATTCCACCAGCAGCAGAAACATCTCTCACTTTCCACAGGGTCACATTTGCATCTCGCTATTGTGTACGTGAACTTACAATTATCAAAGTAGATAAAAATCACATTTTCATAAATAATACTAGAATAATTTCAAATTAGTCATCGTAATTTGTGTTAAAAGAAAAAAAGTAGTCTGTTCTTATGAATCCATCAAATAACCCCTCATCTCTTTTTTTGTTATTTATCCTATAGAAATATTTGAGGTTTTATTTATTTTATTTTTCAAATGGAAGATTCTCCAAAGATTTCAGACTTTAAACTGGATGTCAAAGCTTTTGCTCAGGGCTCTAGTCAAAGCTCATTAAAAAGTCTAATCAAAAAACAGCAACAGCTTAACATGAAAAGTTAATTTGCCATCCTTTTCCCCCTGATGAGCCAGAGACCATAACAATATGAACCCTCGTGCCCCCCAAGAAATATAACAGATAGGATCAGCGACAATCTGCTCATTTGAATTCTAAGAAAATTGTAATTTATCACTAAACTAGAAAATATATTTTTCTTTCTAATTTAATACTGCCTGAGGGTACCTTAGTCTTTTTAGTTTTAGGGTTGTTGTTTTTTTTTTAAATGATTATTATTTTTTCTAATTAACATAAATGAGTGACATTTTTTTCTCTTTTGTCCCCACCTCTAGGAAGTCAGGTGTGGATACTTATTTCCTGGGATAATTGATCCCTAAGTGAGTGTGTGTTTGACCCAGGTTCAACATAAAGACACGATTTCTAAATGGAAAGAATCTTCCCCATGACACTTACTGGATCACGTGTGATGGATGGATGAGCCATTTCAATTCTGACATGAAATATGAATCACTGGAACTGACATTTGCTGACCTGTTCCCATGTGATGAGTATAAAAGGTTCTCTTTGAATAGACCTCTTCAGTCTCAAATATGACACAGACGCACCTATGACCAATGTGAAGATGACAGTGCACTGAAAGAAAATGATTATTGCTAATCTCCATATTTCATGCATCAATAAAACATCAGCTCAGGTAGGTCATCCCAGAGTAGTATGCTATTATAAATGACGTGTAATCAATCAATGTTCTATTTGGATTCTCTGGAATTCATATTTGAAGAAGGCTTGAGCTCTTCATGCATGCGTGGCAATATACTGCATCTATGTAACAATAATAATAGCTATAATGGTATATAGTAGAGATAGTTAAATTGAATCTTTGAAGGGATGATGAGGATCCAAAGTGACATGTTAAATTACTGGTTGTGTTCCTGAACCTAAACAGGACTCTCATTGTGGAGCTGAACAATATGAAATTCTTATTAATTTACGAGTTAACAAAAAACAAAACCATAATATTGCATCCCTTCTTCTAAAAGAAAACCAAAACAAAAACATAGACGTATGTCAATTAAGGACACCAATTCCTGACGTTTTGCCATAGAATGATGCCCCATTTCTACCTGATAAAGGATTCAAACAGCTCAACAATCTTGAGATTTCTTCATCACATTTTTCATTTCATGATAAACAAAATGTTGCAGCTAGATCATCACCTGGATTTAGCAACAAAGAAAGAATCAAGGCCTTTCTTGAAGATCTGAATGGGAGAATACATTGCTCTAATACACACACACACACACATAGACACATGTATACATATCTATATATATATATCTATATATATCTATATATATATATATATATATATATATATACACACATATATACACACATATATATACACATATATATATATATCTTAGGGGTGGAGCCGAACCCGAATACGGTATTCGGCACAAATAACATGTTTTTTAAGGAATACTTAATTTGAACAAATACTTTGAAGAAGCTGCGTTTCCTCATGAGACTACAGTGCATGTCCGGATGAGTGAGCAAGTGATGTTCAGGAGTTGGGGGAGGCAGTTTATAACTTTCGGGAAACGGAGTTTGATCAGGAGATTATTCCATTACGCTGCATTATTGACGGGTGCTCTCATTTTCGCTCTGTTTACGTAGCTCTGTCGGTAATTTAGACAATAGGCTGTTGACAGAGTAACGTTAATGTTCGGTTAAAAAGGTTAAAACAATGCTTGTGTAGTTGTGTCAAATTGTATGCACTTGTGGGAGTTATATGGTACGTTTAACTTACTCTGTCTTTTGCAGACAGCAAGATGTAGGATGTAGGATGTAGGATGTAGGCTATAAGGCTAGTTAACCTCAGCATAACTTCCCGTCACTCATTAACTTAGCTGAAACTCCCCAAATGCAGATCGGTGGTTTTCATAATGTTCACAATGGTATTTTATTGTTGGTTTAACCATGGATAAGGCAATGGCTGTTATGTTCATTTATTTTCAGTGATGTTCCTTGTTACATGTTCATTGCTGGATTTATGGACAAACATCAACCAATGTTGCATATCCATAACTATTATAATGGATATAAATAAAGAATACTTACACTATAACATAAATTATAAGTGTAACACAAAAAACTGTTTTTTTACACCTATTTTGAATTTTACTCAAATACAAATACAAATACAAATACTTCCCACCCCCACCCCTAATAGATAGATAGATAGATAGATATAACTTTATTGATCCCCTTTCGGACTTGTATCTTCATTTCCATGGTTGTATTGGTATCACATGTATAAATGAGACAACTGATTCTAATTTAATCAATTTTTAGGAGGCACAAACAGTTGTTCCAACAAATTTGTCCTCCGTCTGCTTTCATGACCATCTCGTCAGCTGTTGATGAGATCGCTGGTCCCAGCGGGGCCGGATGAGTGCTCCGGTTCAGGGGGCTCTCTGTAGCTACTTTGCCTTTTTAAACACGTTGTAAACCACGATAAGCTGGTCTGAAAGTCTCCGGCTCTCCGGCTCTCTGCCCGGAGTGTCGGGTGACATGTGTGCATGTTTGTGTGTGCATCTCAGTGTGCCATGATGCCCGGAGGAGCTTGTTGGGATGAAGATAGGCCACATGCAGACAATGTTCCCGTTTCAGAGAGAGAAAACGCCAGGGAGGGAGAGGAGGCAAGTATTTTTGGGTCATGTGGGTTGCCCTATTTAGCGACTTTTGCCAGCATCTGAAAAGCTCACAGCACACACACACACACACACACACACACACACACACACAGACAGTCACACAGCAACAATCCGTTCTGCTGAGTAACATCACAAAGGTCCTCCTGCTTGTGCAGCTTTTCAGTAAAACCTGCCATCAATAAATCATGTCATCTCTCTCTGCAGCTCTGAGATTATTCTCACACATTTAACCCTTTAATTTCACTCTCAGTCTACTGACCCACACGTCTGAATCAGCATACTGCGATGCATTCATAACACCATGTCAGCGCTCAGAGGTGTGGATCACTCTTTTCCCCCTCTAAAGGATGTACTGGTCTGTTTGAGATTAGTTTCAGCAAAACATCTTAAAACCAGTAATAGAATAGAAAAGACCTTCACACAGAGACAAAACCCTAACGGCAGGTTAACAGCAGGTGTCCATTAGGCCTGGGATATACTTGCAGTTTGATTATGCGTTTCTTGCTTCTGTGCTATACGAGCAGTGATACCAGAGGCCTCCACTTGGGGGCAGAATGCAGAGCCAGAGTTGAAGAGCATGACCTTATAAGAGAAGTGAGACAGAAAAAAACAACACCAAAATCACTGGAGATAATATGTTCACCACTGTTGTAAAACTCAAAACCCATGGGGGGGGGGGGCCAAGTTGGCCAACTCTGACCAAGTTGAACTAGTGGGAAATCTGGCAACATAGCTCATTGAGAAAATAAAGAATAACTGGCCATTTAGCTGTAACCATGGTGATAATGTGGCCCTGTTTTAGACCATAAAATGAATTTTGTCAGGACAGGGGTTTCTCTATCTTCCTTAATTTAAGCGGGAAACACAATGTGTTTGTGACTTGTGTCATTCTGTTGTCCTACTTCAGCAAATATAACCCAGGTCTTACAAATCTCTTGCATCGCACACTCTTCATTCATTTATTTTTTATTTTTATGGGAATCAAAGAGGTGCGTTCGTCCCCCATGGAAGGGATCGTGGGAAGGCAGGGTGTCCGGGCAGCATGTCGAAAAAATTGAGCTATGCTCAACTTTATGCAAATGAGAGTGTTCAGCACAAGGGTGAAATTGTTCAATTAGATGTAGTTTAAAGTGCAAGTCTTTATCAAAGGAGGAAGTTTTTAATCAGTAAACTGCATAAAATTTTTTTCATAAACATGGTAAAATGTCTCACTTTCAACATTGGGCTATATTTTCTATGTTCTATTCTGTTTTATCTACATTTATACATCATTCCAGCTATTTTTGAACTGGTCTATGCTAAGCAGCTTTTTTTTAATCTCAAAGCCACAGAAATGAGAATGAAATTACTATTAAACAAAAAACACTGGAAAAGATTATATCACACAGTGTTTTGTAATTATGTTTGTAGACTCTAGTTTCCTCACACGTGGAGCTGTGTGAATGTCGGGATGCTGATAACCTTCCTCCGCTGCAAGGATAATGTTTGCCATTGGGTGTGAACATCCTTCTCGTGCAGCCCTTCTAGCGCCACGAGCCGCCAGCATCACTAACTGATGATTTGAAAACCCCAAACAACATCCACTGGGAATTGGGAAGGACTCCAAGTCATCAGAATCTTCAGGAAAAAAAATGGAAATGAACTTTGAGTTTTGCATGTTTTAACAGAAATCTGTAAAAGAAAAAAGAAAAAAGGCCCATGCTTCACAAATACCCAGAAAAAAGAGCTTCCAAACCAAAGATGGATTTGTGCAAGGAACTGGGGCTTCAGATGGTCCTGTGGACCAGTGCGTGACTGGAAAAATGAATCAAACATGAGGCCACATCATACTTTAACTCCATTCTCTTGTGAAATTTCTTGGTGTGCTCACATTCTGCCTTTATCCAGCCTTGTTTGGTATGGAGTTAGAACAGTCTCAGTCGTCACAAATGCGCAGCATGGTTTACTAATACACAGGACAAGATTCACAAATGCACGGGACGATTTACAAATGTACAAAATGATTTACAAATGCACAGGAGTGAATGCATGTGAGTAAATTGTTTCCCACGTGGGGTGCATTCTTATGATTGGCTGAAAACAAGGGAGATATCTGATTGGTTGCAGATCATTTGCGTTAGAAAAAATGCATTTGTGAGTTGGAGGCACGGCAAGGGAGTCTCAAAATTCACTCACAGATGCAACAAAGCCCACAGACCAGAAGCCGTTTATAAATCAAGTTATATTTGTGTGTGCATCAGAAATACATGTGTGAATCTTGTCCTGTGCATTTGTAAATCATCTTGCGCATTTGTAAATCATCCCGTGCATTTGTGAATCTTGTCCTGTCCATTTGCGAATCATCCCGTGCATTTGTGAATCTTGTCCTGTGCATTTGTAAATCGTGCTGCGCATTTGTAACTATTGAGACTGGTCTAACTCCATAGTTAGGCTTTGAAGCTCTTGAATTAATTCACTCAGAGGACATCACAGGTACAGGAATGTTGGGAGAGGTCAAGAAGAAGACAAAATAATCACTAATATCTGTTGGATATCTTTTGCTGCTGTTGCCCTAATGGGCAATTAAATTCTCATCATTGCGGCCTTGGGATATTTTGGAAAATGTAAATAAAAACATAATGGGACCCATATTTTATTTACAATAGAACAGAAAATATATCACAATTAGAGTGAAACATTCTATCATTTCATGAAAAACATTACCTCATTTTGTGTTTGACTGTAGCAAAACATCTCAATAAAAGTTGGGATATGTACAAAAAAGGCTGGAAAAATTAAAAAGTAAATACAAACACCTGGAGGAACCACGGAGAAACATCTCAAGCACTGGAAACCATGATATGGCCCAACATCACTATAGTAGGACTCAGCATCACCATAGTAGGACCCAGCATCAGCATGTTAGGACTCAACATCACCATGATAGGACCCAACACCATCATGGCAGGACCTTGGGAAGGAGAAGGGAAAGAGACTACTAAAGATATACAGTTATTTAAGTGATATGGGACAATTTTACTCTGAGACAAGGATTACGATACTCCTAATCGGAGTCCCCCTAGCAGCCAAGATCTATAGCAGCATAATTGGAGGTGGTCAAAGAGACTACAGAATTAAAGGCTTAATTAAAAAGGAAGGTCTTAACTCTAGCCTTAAATGTAGAGAGGGAGTCTGCCTCCTGGACCGAAGTCGTGGAGTTGATTCCATAATAGAGGAGCCTGATAGCTGAAAGCTCTTCCAACCTTTCTAGACCTACAGACTCTTGGAACAGCAAACCTGGATTCAGGGAGCGGAGTGTTCTACTAGGACAGAAAGGAACTATGACATTTTCAGATGTATTGGAGTTCTATCATTCAAGGCTTTGTTTTTTAGAAGTCATATTCTTAATTCAATTTTAGATTTAACAGGGAGCCAATGTAATAAAGCTGGAACTGATGAGATGTGGTCTCTGTTCCCAGTAAGTTCTTGGAAACATGTTGCTATCAAATTCAAAATACCAGCAATTATACCGCCCCTCCCCCCCAGTAGATTCATTTCAACTGTTTAATAATTTAACATATTTTCTGTGTTACATTGTGAATAAAACATTGGTTTAAAAGATGTCCAGTTCACACTGGAAATACAATGTTTTTGTAAATATAACTGAAGCAGCTGAGTGAATCAAGGATTACATTTTGGCACATTTCCCTTTCCAAAAAAGCCTGTGTGAGACTCTTGCTGACCATTATGAGCAGTTTTCTCAGCCATGTGGCTTCAAGGCAGAAGATTACAGAGGCTCATTTCACCCTTTAGCTCCTGCTCTTTTTTGCAGGGGTTATAATAATCAGTCGAGCCAGCTGCTGGAATGAAAGCCAGCAGATTCTCAGGCCTGGATGGGACGTGTGTGAAAAGCATTGATGTGCAGCATTCAGAGGGCTGACATCAGGACATTGGGAAGCTTTAGAGTGAAAAGAGTTAGTGTGGAATTGCTTTTCCTCTACTATTACAACAACTTTGATGGCTCTGGTTAATATTGTCTCCATGGATTATTGAACTGTTTCAAATAAATGTCAGCCATCTGTTTAGCAGTGTTCAGTCACACCTGGCTCAGCTTGGGTGTAGATTAAATCTGGATATCGGCGTCTCTGTGTGTTAAATCTACAAAGATTAGATCAGTGAGGTGAATCACATGGCGGCCTAAACTCCCTCTGGGAGCTCTTAGAAATATAAACTGTGAACATCTATGCATGAAGCACCATGGGAAAGTGCAAAGACAATCATAAACTTATAACTAGAAAATTTATGAGGTACTTTCAATGTGACAGCCCATTTGATTCAGTATTGACATAACTAAAATGGAATAACTGAGGTGGAGAGCAGCTGGTTTTGGTCAAAAAGTTATGATTTAACAACATTTTACAAAAAAAAGGTGCTACTTTTTGTCAAAACTCTAAATTATTTGCCTTTTGTAGAACAGAGATTTGTGATTTTAGGGGGAAAAAAAAGTTACAGCTTCAAAAATTATGTTATATATATTATTATTATATTATTATATTCAATAATTTGCAAAACCTTGATATTTTCCAACCAAAAAATGTAATTTTAAGCTGAAAGTCAAACATTTGTGACACTTGTTATTGTACACAGCACGGTTAACAACAAAATTTGTTCTCTTTTTTGGTATAAAAAAGTCCATCTATCCATTAACTTCCACAATCCTGTTGGGTCAAAGGGGCAGCAGCTTGAGCAGGGGAGCCCAGATGCCCCGATCCCCAGCCACGTCCTCCAGCTCTTCTGGGGGAATACCAAGACTTTCCCAGGCCAACTGAGAGACATAATCTCTCCAGCGTGTCCTGGGCCTACCCCAGGGCCTCCTTCTGGTGAGACATGCCCAGAACAAATCTTGAGGGAGGCGTCCAGGGGGCATCTTCACCAGATGCCTCTACCACCTCAACCTGCTCCTCTCGATGTGAAAGAGCAACGGCCCAGCACTGAGTCCCTCCTGGATTACTGAATTTCTCACCTTATCTCAAAGGGATAGCCCAGCCACCCTACAGAGGAAACTCATTTCAGCTGCTTGTATCCGTGATATCATTTTTTTGGTCACTACCCACAGTTCATGATCATAGGTGAGGATGGGAACAAAGACTGACTGGTAAATGGAGCCTTTTGGCTCAACTCCCCCTTCACCACAATGGACCAATACAGAGCCCACATTACTGCAGATGCTGCACCGGTCTATCAATCTCCCACTCCATTCTCCCCCCACTCATGAACAAGACCCCGATATACCTAAACTCCTCCACTTAAGAAAGAACCTCATCCCCAACCTGGAGAGACCATTCTACCCTTTTCCAATATAGGACCATAGTTTCGGATTTGGAGGTGCTGATTCTCATCCCTGCTGCTTCACACTCGGTTGCAAACTGCTCCAGCCAGAGCTGGAGATCCCTACACAATGAAGCCAACAGGAAAGAGCTGCAAAGAGCAAAGAGGCAATCCTGAGGTCACCAAACTGGAACCCCTGGCTGCGCCTAGAAATTCTGTCCATAAAAGTTATGAACAGAATCGGTGTCAAAGGGCAGCCCTGGCGAAGTCCAACTCTCACCGGAAAAGAATCTGACTTACAACCGGCAGTGTGGACCAGACTCTCACTCCGCTTGCACAGGGACCAGGTAGCCTGTAACAATGGACCCCGTACTCCATACTCCTGGAGCACCCACAATACGCCCCGAGGGACACGGTCAAATGCCTTCTCCAAGTCCATAAAACATATGTGGACTGGTTGGGTGAATTCCCATGCCTCATCGAGGACCCTACTGAGGATATAGAGCTGGTCCAGTGTTCCACAGCCAGGGCGGAACCTGCATTGTTCCCCCTGAATCCAAGATTTGACCATTGATTGGACTCTCTTCTCCAGCCCCCCTGCATAGACCTTACCAGGGAGGCTGAGGGGTGTGATTCCCCTGTAATTGGAACACACCAGTCCACCTTCTTAAAAAGGGGAACCACCGCCCCAGTCTGCCAATCCAAAGGTAATTGCAATGTTGCAGAGACATGTCAAGCAGGACAGCTCTACAATATCCAAAGCTTTAAGGAACTCCGAGCGGAAGTTGCATGGCGGCAACAACCTCAGTGACCTCAACCCCAGTTATGGATGACCCCACCTCAGAGTCCCCAGACTCCTCCGTGGATGACGTGTTGGTGGGATTGAGAAGATCCTTGAAGTATTCCTTCTACCATCCGACAACATCACCGGCTGAGGTCAACAGCACACCACCCTCACTGTACACAGTGTTGGTGGAGTACTGCTTTCCCCTCCTGAGGTGTGTGACAGTTTGCCAGAATCCTCTTGGAGTCAGTCGAAAGTCGCTCGCCATGGTCTCTCCAAACTCTTCCCACATCCGAGTTGTTGCCTCCGAGACCGCAGAGGCCGCAGTCTGCTTGGCCTGTCAGTGCCTGTTTGCTGCCTCCAGAGTCCAACAGGCTAACCAAGCAAGCCCTGCAGAACTCCTTCAACCAGACAGCTTCCCTCACCTGAAGTGTCCACCACCAGGTTCGGGGATTGCCACCACAACAGGCACCAATGACTTTGTGTCCACAGCTCTAGTTATCTGCTTCAGCAATGGAGGTTCGGAACATGGCCCATTCTGACTCAATGTCCCCCACCTCTCTTGGGATGAGGTTAAAGCTCTGCTGGAGATGGATCCACCAGGGAAAACTCCAACACACAGGCCCCAAGCCAGGGGCTATAAGTAAGCCCACTCCCACTCAGCGCCGTTCATCATGGGCAACTCCAGAGTGGAATGAGGCCCAATCCCTCTCAAGGAGATTGGTTCCAGAACCCAGACTGTGCATTGAGGTGAACCCAGCTTTATCTGGCCGGTACCGCTCAACCCCACACACAAGCTCAGGCTTCTTCCTCACCAGAGAGGTGACATTCCATGTCCCGACAGCCAGAGTCAACAACCGAGAGTCAGCGCACCAAGGACCTCACCTTTGGCCACTGCCTGTCGGGTGGAATGCCCCACATTGCACCCGACTCCCATGGCCTCTCCTGTGGGTGGTGGGCCTACAGGAGGGATAAAAAAATTCAACATTTAAATTTGTGATTTTTGCAAGAAAAATAAATGATTTCAGTACAAAAGTCTCTATTTTGTGATAAAGGCAATGATTTTATAAACTTCTAGAGGAAAAAATAAGTGATATTGTGAAATTTGACATCTTAAAAAAATTAGGTTTTTCTTACAAAAAATTAGTACAAAAGCCTAATTTTTATGATAAAATATTTGAAAATTGAGATTTTATGACAAAAATTGATCCATCTGACAACCTTAACTGTCAGAGAAAGTAAAGAATAAGCTGCCCTTTAATGCTAACCATGGAGATGATGTGGCCCAGGATGAAGTATAGTTTGACACCTCTGACTTAAAAGATCTTAGTGTTGAATTGAGTCCGATTGATGAGACACAGATCAGTCACAATGTTAAAGCCACCGACTGAGTTTCCGTGCTTTTGTGTTGGGAAAGCCTCCATCCTCAGTCCTGATGTGGTCAATCTCCAGCAGGCTTCATGCAACATCAACATGAACACCAGGTCAAATTAGCCATACTTACACAAAGCAGCACATGTGGATTTATTTATTTATTTATTTACCCTCTTAAGTCCAGTAAAGCTGATGAAGACCACCATAATGATAATAAAAAACTTGTCTACATTACAACAACAACAGATGATGAGATCCTAGCTTTGAGCATAGCATTGTATCTAGCTGTAGGGCAGCGTGTGAGCCACATCTCTAAAAATAAATATCCATCCTCTGAAAGCTTTCTGCAATTCTGCGGTCAAACATGAAACCATAAATCTATGAGTAAATGGAACTTTATTGGTTCGTCCGTTTCACTGCATCTACTCTGCATGTTGAAAAATGATACCAGCAAAGTCCCTGGATTATTTCTGACAATTCTGATCAGAAAAGAAAGTGACCTAAATCTAATCAATGATGTTAAACTGAGAACCAGCTGAGAAATAAGCCCATCCGTCCATCTATCCATCCATCCATCCATCCATCCATCTATCAATTTATGATCTAAAACAAACAGGTGGGATGTAAATTTTAATCTTGCTTCATATCATTGTTAGTAACTACAGTAACCCACAGAGAATGAATGAACATCGCTTTTTCACCTTTGGCCAAACAACACAACTCTTTATCTGAGCTGAGCTGCATCACAGGAGCCCCCCAAGAGTCTGAGGGGCCCCGTAGAGGCCGTGTCATCACAACACAGCCGGCCTTCACCCCTCTGGTGAGAGCACACTGAGAGGGGAGGAAACACAGAAGCAGCACCCAGAGGGATGTTTAACTGCTGACGCTCACTGACACAAGACTGCTGAACCAAAATCTCCTGTGTGACAGAAAGAAATAGAATTTATAATGCAGAGTGTATGAAGGCAGCCATTACACTGATTAGCAAAACGCTGAGAGAAGTTTGGCATTTGGCATTGAGTACGGTTTCTTTACACTTATTGTTTGAATAAAAAATACTGACTGCTGACAGGAAATGGGAGGACAGGAGGCAAGCAGGTGTCTCCTGCTTTGGCGTGATTTATGTGGCTGGCCGCCCCAGACATTAAACCCTGCACTGATTTTATAGCATCATAACTACAGACTAGAAAAAGATGGAGCAAGAGACCAGGTCAGAGCTGAAGTGTCATTGATGGATGCTGGTGATGGCCCCAAGAACCCTCTGACTCCAAAACTCAAGAAGAGTCAGCTTCTGCCAGTAAATATAATTGTTTTGTTTTTTTTGTGTGTGTGTGTGTTTAGTGAAATATCCATCCTCTCTGTTCACAGCATACAACAGACCAGTTCTGAGTCCACATTCCTTCAGACGCTGCACCAATCCACCTGCTGATCTCCTGCACGATTCTTCCCTCAATCATGAACAAGACCCGGAAATACTTAAACTTCTCCACTTGAGACAGAACCTCATCCTAAACCTGAAGAGAACACCCCACCCTTTTCTGACTGAGAACCATGGTCTGAGAACCAGCCTCTAGAGGTCAGTACAGGAACTGCAAGAAGTGATCCAACCAGAGCAAAGAAACTAAGACGTAAAAGCACCCTCAGATGCATTTCTTTGTTCCATATTTCATTTTTCCCCAGTCATACAAGGACAAAAGAGTCAATCAGTCTATTGTGTTCCTGTGAAAAGCGGTCAAAATATGTCTCAAGGGTATAAAACTGTTCTGGAGATTTAAAATGCAAATATGTTCAATAAACTGCTTTATCTATTTGAAGAATGTTCATGCTGAGTTATCAGTGAGGGTCAGAGTTACTTCATGTGCACTTTTTGAACCTTGAAGTTGTTTTAAGGATGTTATTCTGAGTTAAATCTGACTCATCTTTAACAGATGTGGGCCTCAGCGTGATGTTGTTTTCTGCTCAATAAATAATGGCACAGTGAAAACTACTATGCATTGTGTTTTGTTTTGTTTTTTTGTTTGTTTTTTTTTGTTTTTGTCCAGCAGCACGATGGCTTAGTGGTCAGCACTGTTGCCTCACAGCAAGAAGGTTCCTGGTTCGAGCCTCCACAGGGGCCTTTCTGTGTGG
>JBAMYA010000010.1:3654325-3674871 GCA_037176975.1 Arrhamphus sclerolepis
TTCTTCAAATATCTTTCCATTTTCAACAGAGTCAGCTCTTCAAAGGTGTACATGAAAAAGTCAGGACAGCACGGTGGCTTAAATCCAGTTGGATTTACCGTGTTTGTGTGGGTTCTCTCCGGGTACTCCGGCTTCCTCCTACACACCAGAACGGTTCATTTTTAGGTTCATCCATGGATAGCATTAGGCCTAACGGCGTGATCCTGGATTTAGGATTTAAGCACTCAGGTCACATTTATCTCCAAAACGTTGAAATTCAATGTTTGTGTTGCCTTGTTAGGCCTAAACGGTGAGATAAAGTTGTTTTGTTTTTGATCTGATTTTGCAGATCAAAAGTGAGAAAGTCTTATTACTGGCAGTAAGTCCGGCTCATGTCCAGTGGGTGTTGCACTCCAAGTAATCCAACCACTAAGTCAGGGGTAGGGAACCCTGGTCCTGGAGAGCCGGAGTCCTACATGTTTTAGGTGTATCCCTGTTTCAACACAACCGTGATAAACATGACTGTCGTTGGCAGTCATGTGCAGACCTTGGTAACAAGCTGATGAGTCCGAAATAGAATCAGGTGTGTTGAAACAGGGATACACCTGAAACATGTAGGACTACGGCTCTCCAGGACCGGGGTTCCCTACCCCTGCACTAAGTGGTCACCAGTGTTCTCATGGTGCTGGTTCCAAGTCCAGATAAATAGAGAAGTTTGTCTTTAGGGATGTGAATCTTACAACTCACGATTCGATTCCAATTAACGATCAATATTCTTAGTATTAAAAAAAAAAAAAAAAGGTGCCAATTCCAGGATTAACTACATTCCTCTATAAACTAGAAAGAACTGATAAATTGTTACATTACTTTAAAGAAAACTGGTTATGTTAAAGAAATTGCAGCTTTACAAGATTCAGTCAAGTGAATATAAAATATTAAACACACAGGATATATTTTGACAAAGAGGTAACATTTATTCTGGCTTACCTTGAAAACTAACATTTCTTTGTCACTTAAAGCAAACTTTGAAAGTAAGGCAGTCAAATACATTTCAAGTTTCTGTGACTACAAAATTAAACATTTTAGTACTGGACCAGTAACATTAAAAAGTTAAAAAAAATCAGGATGTCTCAGATTTCCATCAAAAAACAAAATTGTGAACTCTCATTTATCAATACCTAAAAATAAGTATTTAACTGTTAAGATTCTGTTTATGTAACATGAGTATCCAGTAGCTTCAAAATTAAGTGTCTTGAGAACATCTCAAATATCACTTACATTTAAGTATACATATTACATTTAAGTTCTCATCCAAAGAGTGAAAAATAAATTGGTACATCTCAATTTTCTGAGAGTTTAAAAGTAAACTCACTTTGGTAACAAATTAAATAAAAAAACTTGAGTGCATCTCAAATCTATAACTAAAT
Source organism: Arrhamphus sclerolepis (assembly GCA_037176975.1). NCBI lineage: Eukaryota > Metazoa > Chordata > Actinopteri > Beloniformes > Hemiramphidae > Arrhamphus > Arrhamphus sclerolepis. The sequence continues at coordinate 3,655,732 of JBAMYA010000010.1, forward strand.
AAACAAACATGTCAGTACTTATTTGACAGAAGTTTTAAAACTAAACACATTTGTTCATCTGAAATTTCTTGAAATGAAACATTGCAACACCAATCCATCACCATAGGCTCAGCACCTGAATGAGGAAAAACAAGAAAACCACTGGTTAGATTACATTAAAAACATATCCAAAAAAGAAAGAAAAGGATTTAATTTGGTAACAAAATCCAAATAATAAACAAAAATGGACAAATTAACAGAATAATCCTAAGGATCACCACAAACACAATAAGAAAAACAAAATAAGACAAATACTCGACCACATAATCCTCTCCCACAGGCAGACAAATTTTAACGGGCGACTCTGAATTAAATGATCAAGGGAAGACACAAAATTGCTGAGCCCCAACTTGGCTCAGAAAACACCAGGAAGCGACGGAGGCTACTGGCGGAGCAAACAGTTCTCCAGACTTTGGTCCCAGCGATCAGAGGCCGTTCCGGCCATGGCGGAATGGTGCGTGGTCGAGCAAAGCAAAGGCAAAGCAAAGCAAAAGCAAAAGCAAAAGCAAAGGCAAAGCAAAAGCAGAGGCAAAAACAAAGTAAAGACAAAAACAGCAGGGGTTCCTCTTGCGGGATAGCCGACGCTAAGCCACAGCTAGGTTCCCTTTGACCTTAAAATAAAAAAAGCAGACAGTCATGAGGAACTTTCGAATGGCTGAAGGAGGGAGCTAAAGCTGTTACATACCCGTCAGGCAGTCCCAAAGACAGCGCAGAGCAGAGATTGGCGACACGCAAGCACGATCAATCTGCAAACAGCGAGGGACACACAGCGGTGATCCACTATGAAACAGCAGCAACAGCAAGCGAACATCGACCACCACACCAAAGTGGATGTAACGGGTAGTAACAGGAAGTGACCTAATGTGACCCAGCCTCCGGCCACCCAGACCCAGACTGATGCTCCCTACTCCTCTTTATACGTCACGCTCCCACCGAGATTGGCTGAGACCAGAACCCAGCTGGAAGTCACTACAACTGATCACCTCATACTGCCACAATCGCATACCTTTATCCTACAGATTAAATCTTTCTTGTTTTTGCAAAGCCTGCGCTTGTGTCCACCTTTGCTTCAAGCCTGACATAATACAACACCATCATGGACACAGCGGACATCACATCTCCAGCTGATGGCTTCCCCTCCACCTCGTCCACCTCAGCCCCAGAGCAGCCACCGGTTCTCGCTGACGAGACAGGATCAGGACGAGACAGGATCAGGAGGAGGAGCCCATGCAGGTGGAACACGCTAGGCTCTCTACAGCGGAGCGTCGGCGCCGGATGGAGCAGGGCTTATGCCTCTACTGTGGTGAGGGGAGCTATCTCCTGCCTGCCTGCCCTCATGTCTACCGGGCGAAAGGGGATAATGGTCAGCAGAAGGCCGGCCCCAGGGTGAGTGTTGCACCACCTGTGTACTGATCTGAACAGTTGTTTCCAGCAGTTGTGCGCGCTGGTAATTTTTCCTTTCATGTCTCAGCCTTAGTTGACTCGGGGGCAGCAGGCAACCTCATCTCGGAAGGACTGGCTCGACAGCTCCATCTACCATTCCTGTGACTTCCGGTGCCCGTCACTGTCCAAGCTATTGATGGGAGACCTATCAGCGGTGGTTCGGTGACTCACTTAATCGGCCCTGTCGAGCTCGCAGTGGGGACCATCACGAGGATCTTACCCTCTTTGTCCTTCCTCAGTCTCGTCACCCCTTGGTTCTTGGGTTGTCATGGCTCACCCTGAACTCTCCTGTGATCCACTGGAGGGAGAGGGAAATGGAATTCCCCGTACTATCATCCGACACATACAGTGGCTTTAACATGCACCTCAACATCTATCGAGAGCCCCTCCACCACCACCGGTCCCATGATCTCCTGAGGGACTATCAGGACCTGGCGGCTGTGTTCAGTAAGACCCGAGCCACTTGCCTCCCTCCTCATTGTCCGTGGGATTGTGCCATCGACCTGGTAGCAGGTACTTCAACCCCCGGAGTCGCATCTATCCACTCACCCAATCAGAACATCGTGCCATGGAGGCCTATTTCGAGGAGGCTCTCCAATAGGGGTTCATCCATCCATCCAGATCTCCGGCAGCTGCAGGTTCCTTCTTTGTGGCCAAAAAGGATGGCGGTCTACGCCCCGGGGGCTGAATGCCATCACGGTGAAGTACCGCTATCCACTCCCTCTGGTACCCAGTGCCCTCGATCAGTTACGTGGGGCCACTGTTTTCACTAAACTGGATCTGTGTAGTGCCTACAACCTTGTGCGCATCCGGGAGGGAGACGAGTGGAAAACCGCATTTAAAACCCATGCAGGCCACTTTGAATACTGCGTCATGCCATACGGGCTGGCCAACGCTCCTTCTGTTTTCCAGAGCTGGATTAATGATGCGTTACGCGACATGATGGGAAAATTTGTTGTTGCCTACACTGATGACATTCTCATCTACTCCAGGACCAGGGCCCAGCATGTTCGTCACGTTCGCTAGGTTCTGGAACGTCTGCTAGCCAATAAGCTCTATATGAAAGCAGAGAAGTGTGAATTCCATCAGCCCACCGTCTCCTTCCTAGGCTACGACATAGGTCCAGAGGAAGTCAAAATGAACAACGTGAAGGTCGAGGCGGTTACCTCCTGGCCAGTCCCACAGACTGTCAAGGAACTCCAGCACTTTCTCGGGTTCGCCAACCTTTACCGCCGTTTCATCTGGAACTTCAGCACGGTGGCATCCCCCCTCACGGCTCTACTGAGGGGAAAACCGCGGGCCCTCATCTGGACACCAAGTGCACAGGAGGCTTTCGAGGGCCTGAAATGTTGTTTCACCACTGCTCCCGTCCTACGTCTCCCCGACCCCAATCTCGCCTTCGTGATCGAGGTAGACGCCAGTGATGCTGGGGTGGTGGCAGTTCTTTCTCAGCGATCCGATGAGCCTCCTAAACTCCATCCATGTGCATATTTCTCTAAGAAACTGTCACCAGCTGAGAGGAACTACGACGTGGGGAACCGTGAACTTCTGGTGGTGAAGTTGGCACTCGAGGAGTGGAGGCATTGGCTCGAGGGGCTCTCCATCCGTTCCAAGTCCTGACTGACCATCACAACCTGGAATACCTCCGTACAGCCAAAAGACTCAACCCACGTCAAGCCAGGTGGGCCTTATTCTTCTGACGATTTGACTTTACAATCTCTTACAGACCTGGGAGTCGTAACACCAAGGCAGACGCTCTGTCATAGCGGTATGGGCTGGACAAAGGGACCACAGAACATACCACCATCCTGCCTGGCACCATCTTCGTCAACTCCATCATCTGGGATATCGATGCAGACATCGAACGGGAGCTACAGAGGGAACCCACACCATGTTCATGTCCAGCCCACATTCCTCAGAACCTCTGTGACAGAGTGATCAGGTGGGCGCACACATCAACCTCCATAGGTCACCCCGGAGTGAAGCACACGACCCACCTGATCACCCAGAAGTACTGGTGGCCCCACCTGGCCTCTGATGTTCTCCAGTACGTCCGTTCCTGTTCCCTCTGTGCCACCACCAAGTCCCCCCGTCATCTTCAATCAGGGAAATTGGCGGCTGGCTGGGCTGATGTGCTGATGTAATCACCGTGAGCGTACTCATACCCACTTCCTGTTTTGCTTTCATCGCTGTCGTTCAGCTATGTTCTGCTCTACGCTATTCTTTTTGGGTCTTCGGCCTTTCTGTCTCCACATTAAACTTGTTGCTGCTATACATTTGTCGTAGCTTTTTTAGACTACGCTACACTTCTGTTAAAGCACTTTTACACCCCCTCTTTCTGTTTCCGGTTATACCGTTAGAGCTTGTGCTAGGCTAGGCTATCGGCCATGGCTTCTCCTTCTGTCTCTCCAACCTTCTCTTGCTCGACGTGTCTTATGTTTAGTTACTCCTCTGACTCCTTTAGTAGTAGTGGTATTTGTGTAAAGTGTAGTGTAGTTATTTCCCTGGAGGAGAGGCTTAGTGATCTGGACGCGTGGCTCTGCACCATGGAAGACAAAAGGGAAAGCAGACTTAAAAGTACTTATTGTCCATGAAACGCATGGAAAAGGGACTTAAATCAAACGGACTGCGGTGAGCTAAACACCCTTTCTTTGGACTGTTTAATAAGATCGCTGATTGCGTGCATAATTTTCATAATATTTGCTTTATTAAATAGAAGTTATGTTGATAACAATGGGTATTTCTGTTAAAATGTTATGTTAAAATCTTCAGTAAAATTGAGTTAAGGTCTTTGATTTAATCTATGTACAAAATAAAACAAATATTGAGCTAAAATTAACAGTCTGTACAGATAATAAATTTTGGACAACATAATTGGGGTTGAAACTTGAGAGAAAGGGTTCATTTTAAAGTAAATTATTCTATAAATAAATAAGAGCTAGTAAAATATATTTTAAAATATTCCTATCTTTATACATAGCTGTATCTGATTGAATTAATGTACTTACCTTGATGCTGAATTTTGCTATGTACTGAAGTTTATTTACTTTGGGGTTTGTTCTGTGTATTTAAAGGTTTTTCACCTGTTCATACATCCTGTTTATGTCAAATAAATTGGAGAACAAGTGAAGTCCAGAATCTGTCAAGTCCTTCCTTTTCAAGTGTGGAAGCCATGCAGTTTTGAATACTCGTGACAGTGAAAAACCGTCTGGCCACTGACCGGCAAAGACTCCACTTGCGGCCACAACCAAAAGGGAGGACACTCCACCTGGGGCCTGGAGGACTATGCCCGCTGTCTATCAGCTAAAGAGAGCAAAATGGCTGCCACGAAGTCACTTGATGAGCTGAAAGCAGAGAGGACTACAGCCAAGCGACAATTCTCCCGTCTTGCCAACAGCATCACGAGGACCTACATGGAGATGTCTATGGAGGAGTTACAAGAGAACTTCAAGAAGCTTACACTAGAGGGCTCCAGAGTCTTGGAGGCAAATGAAGAAGTGGAGGCAGCTTGCATGGCAGGTGCAAAGGAGCTGAGCGAACGACAGAGAGCTGACATAGAGAAGACGGAGAAAGAGTGTGAGCAAAAGGCTAAAGAAGTCAAACTACTAATCCGAGAGACATTGTGGGTCACATATGGAGAAAAGGAACTGTCCCTGGCTCTACAGGTTGCAGAGACTGAGTTTGAGAACGTCTCCTCTGCTCAGCCAGACATAACTCTGGAGGCATATGACTTCATGCTAACCCATTTAGAGAAGTTGGTCCACAAGGCAAAAGAAGCGCACCAGAATTGGAACCGCTGGGCTCTGCCCGTCGAGCAAAAGGGTTTTGATTACTGTTTAAGAGTGCTCGGAGTGCACTTCCCCAAGCTAGTGTCGAAGAGGGCTGCCCTCATCAAAGCAGCAGGTATGAAGACTGACATTGGACAACAGCCAACCTCAGTCCCCAACTTAGCCCCAGTAGCAGGCGTAGGAGGGATGAAGGTGTCTGTTGCATCAAAGCGCTACTTCCTCAAGATACGTGTCAAGACTCCAAAAGGGACCCTCAAGTCACACCAACTGATCTGCTATGGCCTTGATAAAATTGATGAAGTTCACAATCATGTTCCAGCCATCAAGTTACAGAAGATCTTCCCAGATGTTACCATAAAAGACCTGGAGAGACCCAAAGAAATCCATCTCCTAATCAGCCACAAGGAAGGGCAGCTGGTATCCCTGAAAGTTTGGTCAGTTGGTGACCTCGTGCTCTGGGATGGCCCTCTCGGCAAGACCACCGCAGGTACACACCCTCACCTCTTTGAAGAAGTCACAGTAATAGCCCATACATCAAAGACTCACTTTGCAAGATCCATGAGAGCTGCAGCAGTCAAGTACAGTGAATTAATTTGTAAAGATCCAATCTCCTGCCAGTCCCTTACCATCCCCACAGCCAGTCCAATACAGCCACTAGCAGTAGAAACTTTCTGAAGTGGTGGACATGTGAAAGCATCGGCACAGCTTGTGTGCCAAAATGTGGAGGGTGTCGCTGCGGGAATTGCCAACCTGGGAAAGAGATAACACTGGCTGAGGAAAGAGAATTTGAAATGGTAAAAGAGGGCTTGATGTATGTGAATGGTGACCACCACAGCCCTGATCCCCACTGGCATGCCAGGTATCCATGGACAGAAGATCCAGCATCTCTACCCAACAACAGGAAAGCAGTTGAGGCTACATTCCTCAGGACGGAGAAACAGCTGGTGAAGGAACCAGAGTTGAAGGCGGCCTACACTTCACAAGTCCATGAAATGGTTCATTGCGGAGCTGCAGTGAAGCTGTCCTACGAAGTTCTGCAGGGTTGGACTGGGCCGGTGTGGTACATAAGCCACTTCATTGCACCAAACCCACATTCAGTCTCCACCCCAGTGAGGCTAGTATGGAACAGCAGCCAGAAATACGGAGGCCTGAGCTTGAACGACATACTGATTAAAGGTCCTGACATCCTGAATCCAATCAGAGCTGTCCTGCTGAGGTTCCGAGCTGGCGCCTTTGCTGCCCTTGGTGACATCTGCAAGATGTACAACTCTGTCTGGTTGGAAGAGAGGGAGGTTCACCTGCACAGGTTCTTGTGGCGTGACACAGTCAATGCAGAGATAGAAGATTTTGCCATAACACGGGTCAATATGGGAGACAAACCTGCCGGTTGCATAGCCCAAGTCCTTCCTTTTTAAGTGTGGAAGCCATGCAGTTTTGAATACACTTGACAACAGACTGTTAATTTTAGCTCAATATTTGTTTTGTTTTGTACATAGATGAAATCAAACACCTTAACTCAATTTCACTGAAGATTTTAACATAACATTTTAACAGCAATACCCATTGTTATCCACAAAACTTCTATTTAATAAAGCAAATATTATGAAAATTATGCACACAATCAGCGATCTTATTAAACGGCCCAAAGAAAGGGTGTTTAGCTCACCGGCAGTCTGTTTGATTTAAGTCCCTTTTTCAATGCGTTTCATGGACAATAAGTGCTTTTAAGTCTGTTTTCCCTTTTTTTCCCTGCTGCTGTCTTCAGCTCAGTTGCACACACAATGAAAGTGAAGGTGCATTGGTCACATGCACGGGTTGCACCCGCACATACAGGTGGCTCACTGCAACAATGACACAATATATTAACATCATAAATGTCTAATTTATTTACAAAAGTAATTAACAAACCTCAGAATAAATTCTCCAAATGATAAACTGGGCTCATAGGAGGACAAAGTAACATAACAGAATGGCACACAAAAGAACCATAGTGGGTGATCAGTCTACAAACATGGGCAGGCAAATGGCAACAATACTAAACACACTACAAAAATTAGAAGAAAAACAATTCAGTGTTTTAACAATGTTAATTAAGAAGAAAAAATGTCTTTTGACTGAAATATTGAGTAAAACTCTTCCATTCTCCCTATCTTCTGTAGGGAAATGGAGCAGTCCAAAGTTTCCATTCTTAGATTGGAGGCAAGTGTGAATGAAAAGCTGGGATCACTTCTGCAGTAACCACCACAAGTCAAAAACAACCAAATTCATTCCAATAAACACTTGAAATCAAAATTAGCTCATAAGCAACAACTTTCAAACCAGAATTAAAAATAATTTTTAAATAAATGTTGTCAATGAAGAGTGAAAACTCAAAAAGATGCACAAAGTTTGCAAAGATGACCAGAGCGACTGCACCAAGCTGGCAACATAAGCAGCGCTATTCTAAAAACTGGAATGAGCAGGTATAGTATATGAGCCATTCCTCAACCCACCGAGTTATTTGGTGGCCAAATGACAATTCCGGAAGCATACATCCATCCATCCATTATCTATACCCGCGATGTCCTGTGCAGGGTCACGGGGGTCTGCTGGAGCCTATCCCAGCTCACTTTGGGCGAAAGGAAGGGGTACACCCTGGACAGGTCGCCAGTCCATCGCAGATTCCAGAAGCAGTTCTTAATTATTTCATCACATGAAGCAACAGAGAAGGAAATATATATGCAAAATATCTTCTCTTTCTTTGGCTTTTCTACATTTGTTCCTTAAAACTGAGCCCTTCATAGTAAGGGCTTTTGCAACAAATTATAATTAATGATGTTACAAACATCACAGTTATGTTTGAATAAACAAAATTATTTATTTCTTTTACGAATGATGGAATGTGTTGCAGGCCTTAAATACAAAAGTCTAAAATGTAAATTATATCTGTCAATATATTCTATTAATGAATAAATTAATTCAGTGAGATAAAACTAGGATTACATCATTATAAAGCACTGCATTTCTAAACTTCTTTGGCATGTAACTGTCAGATTCTTATGATCAAACTTTTGTAATAATTCAGTGAATGTTTCTGTTTGGAGTCCTTTTGTCTTTTGATTATTTCTGGTAGCTGGCTGGTGATGTTGTGTATAAGTACACTTCCAGTGCTTTATAAAGAGTCAGATAATGTGTACAAATGAACATGTGTTGTGTGTGCACTACATATTTGTCTCCACTGTTTAACCAATCAATGATGGACCTCATCAGTTACTACTCTGCTGGGAGAAGAAACAAGATCTTGTGTGAACATACACTCAAGTCTAAAATTATTCATACTCCTGTCAAATACAAGGAATTTCTTAATTTCTTCATTTACAGATTATTATTTCACCTCACATTTTGATATAAATAGGTCATGCAAGAAAGTCTTGAGCCATGACCAATTTATTCAAGTAAAATAAGACTGTTAAAGGTGTTTATTTAAACTTTGGCAAAACAACACCATGTCCAAAATTATTTGTACACTGGTGATACTAAGACAAATAACCATAAGATGTTCAAACAAACCATTCTCTTGTGTTTGATTATCTCAAAAGTGTTAAATAGTATTTTCATAGTTTCTGAGTTTCCTTCACCTTCACCAGTTTAATTATAACACTTCACTTTCTTGTGGCATTTCAATCTTTTTCAAATCAACATAAAATTTGCCATGGCAAAGACCAAAGACGTCAGTGAGGACTTAAGAGCACACATTGTAAATGCCAAAAAGAAAGAAAAAAGGATACAAAAAAGAAAACATCCAAAAAAATTCAGGTGCCAGTGTCAACAATGCAAAGTATCTTCAAGAAGTACCAGAAGTTTAACATTGTGAAAACCCTCAAAGGACGTGGTCAGAAGTCACTAGTGTCACCTCAACTAGCCACAAAGTTTAAGCGAGGTGTAGAAAACAATCCAAGGACTACTACCAAGGCTGTCCTGAAGGAACTGAGTGAACGTGGTGAGACTATATCAAGACAGACAGACAGTGCACCAACATGGTCTCTCTGGATGTCGTCCAAGACGGACCCCTCTGTTTCAACCAAAGCATGGAAAAGCTCGTCTGACCTTTGCAAAAACCTAGAGAAAGATGAAAGCTTCTGGTCATCTGTTCTGTCGTCAGATGAAACAAAAATAGAGGTTTTGGTTTTGGAATTTTTTTTAAAGGAGGAATTGTCCAAAATCCCTGCAGACTGTTTGTGCACAATTACAAAAATTGTTTGGAGGCTCTGATGAGAAATCAGGAGTTTGTAATTGATTATTGAGCCAGGGTATGAATAATTTTAGACCCTGGTGTTTCTTTATTTTCACCCTGTTATAGATGTTTCTTTACACTTTCTATCTAAAATGAGTTGGTCATGGCTTCAGACATTTTTGCATGTCCTATCTATATGAAATCTGAGGTGAAATAATAATCTGTAAATGAGAGTTTGAAGAAGTTCCTTGAATTTGACAGTAGGAATAAGTATGGGCTTGAACGTAAGATGAAATTTCTTTTGTTTAGTTGATAGGTAGGTTGGTAGACAGGCAGGCAGGCGGGCAGGCAGGTAGGTGTAACCCAGCCTGTGTGAGACTGCATCTTTGCAGAGTCCCTAGGTGCAAAGAAACCTGCAGACAGCTCAGACCACATTCTCTATTAAGTGTTGATACTGGTAGCTTCACATTATAAACCATAAACAAATACAGTCAAGAGAAGTCAAAAGTAATAGTAAAGTATATAAAAATGAAAACTGGTCACGTTTTCCCTCAAGCTGTGACTAGAGGCTACGTGATCTCCATGGCCTCTGTTCTCTAATAGACTGATCAAATTTGTTTTCTGAGGTCTCTAAATAGGGGATGTAATGATGTTTTTACTGAAAATTGCCGATATGCATTTTTACTCACCCCATGAATCTCTGTGATTCTCTCTGTCTTAAGAAAAAGCTGTTTTGACGCTCCAATTGGTTGTTGTTGTGAAAAATGAGCTGTGCTCTGATTGGTTGGTTAACCATGAAGCTACACCTCCATGGAGTCACTGGCAGATGTTATCAGAGTTCATCCTTATGTGAAGCATATTTTTGATTGTATGACTCACTGTATGAAAGCGACGCAGCTCAAATAAACCGAGCCACGACAGGTACCAGCCAGGTGTCAAAAGGATAAAATATAGAGAAGAGATGCAGCTTTAAAGTCAGTCCAGGAAGCTGCAGAAAGAGAGCATATTCTGCAGGAATGGCAATGCTTTCACCATCGGAAGTGGAGCCGAGGTCTGCTAAGGTAAGACAGAGCCCCCAACAGAAATGAGGGTAGTGTTTTTCCTCCACCATAATCTGTCTTAATTTGATCTTTACAAAAAAAAAAAAAAAATCACTCTGCTAGTCAGCATGTTGTCTGATGTCAAAATGTTGGTGTTTACAGGCTGGAGTTTACAGGTTGTGAAGGTGATGTGGTTAATAGCTGTCAGCTGCTAAAGAAACAGTCCAGAGTGAAATAAAAATACATTTTTGGTCTTGAAACAAACTGTCCTTCTTTGTAGATACAAGTTAAATGATCCTCAGCAAAGATGAGTCCAACAGAAAGTAGACTGTTGTTTGTTTATGTTGGAAGAGGATCCAAACAAGTCCATGTAAAGAATTATGTTATGAAACACTTCTTAGGTTTTGAGATTGGATCATGTTTCAGCTGAATATTTAACTTTTGAAATTTACATATGAAAGAGGTGACAATAGAATCAGAGGTTTGCTGCATGTGTATTTGTTAGCATCCTTATTTAACCATGCTGTGGTAAAATTGAATTTGAACTTTATGGGATCTTTAAACAAGGTTCTAGGCTCCCCAGGAAACACAAAACATCCAAATGACGTTCCCCTGTAGTTATAATTAGTTTGACAAAAAACAAAAAGTAATGTTCAGGGAATGTTCCTCATGGTTCCTCAGAAATCTAATATTCCCTTATGTTTAACAAACTAAAAACTAAAACATTCTCCTAAAACTGAATCTCTTTTTTACTCAACCATGTGATTTAAATTGAAAACAAAAACTTAAATGAATGAAAAATACATATATATATATACATACACACACATATATATATATACACATATATACACACACACACACAGCATCAAACTTAATTAAAAAAAAACTAATAACTGTCACTGATTGCCAATTATAGGAAATCTTTCTCTTTCAGGTATAACAAAAATACATATCTAGAATGCTTGGGGAGTTCTTTGACATCTGCCCCCCAAACAGTCATGCTGAAAATCTAAGGCAAATTTTCATTTTACAGCCCGTCAGCTTTCTGATACAGAGCAAATGAATGCAGCACCAAACAAATCTATCAAATCCTACATCAAAACAACTGTGCTCTTTCTCCCTTTCCCTGTGACTTAAGGACACAGACGCAGCAGAAAAGACAAGTGAGAAAGAAGAAGAAATGGTTCATACATGCTTCAAGTCATTAGGGAAGTTCTTTGTTTTCTTGGGTGAGAGCAAATTATTTGATCATTGAAGGCTAATTATTAAACCCGATAACAACAGAGGATGTCAAACAGTTTCTTTGTTTAAAAGCATAAGATGTTGTGGCTTCAAAATAAAGGCTCACAAACCACAGTGTCAAAATTTTCATAGCTAATTTCCAATCTATCTAACCATCCATGCATCTACATACACACAAGGATACACTTTACTTCTTGCTACATAACTAATTAATACATTGTTGACATGCATGTCCTCTCACTTTTCCACTTTTCTCACGAATGATCAGGGTTAAGAGTTAAACATATAAAGTTATAGGGATAATTAATATGCATTAACGTTAGGTTTAAGAAAAATACATATGGGATTTATGCTCAGTAGTTATGGGCCACAGTGTACCATAATCTCACTTCACTTCACTCCAAACATCAGTTTGATGTTACATCACTATTTCACCATTCCTTACCACAGACCGAGAAACAACAATACTTGGACTTGCAGACCAATGTACCCTTTACACGTTTTCTTGTGAGGCTGTCCTGAATTAACTCTCCTAGCATCACACAAGCTGAAACAATCTGCAGTGAAAAGAGAGACGACAAAAAGTCCTGGAGTGTGAATAGTTGTAATCTTACATTTACAGCAAATAGGAAGGAAACAATAGTCCCCCGTCTTGCTACCGTCTCATAATCATGCTCACAGTGACAGCATATCTTTCTGTAGACCGTGATGTGTGTACTCTTCCAAGTTCCACCAAAATGCTGAAGTTGAGAAATATTCATTTTCTCCGACAGACTTGGAAAACATAGTCTTTAAGAAGCTTTGATGCGTGAAGATGGCAAATTAAAGTACAGGTTAGAAGAGCTGCAAGTGCACTGATGTAAACTATAGGGCAGCATCAGCACAGTCCAATGCTTCTCAGGAGGCCTTATGGTGGGCTGAAAATGTCAATTTCATGCCATATAGACTGTGATTAAAGTGCCTAATGGATACCTGTCTGAAACATGACAGGTTAATCAATGTCTTTTCATTAAGCTTTTTGTCCAGCTCTTCTTGAGCATTCATTGCCTTCAACAGGAATGACAAAAAGAAGAAATGGAAAAGACTTGCACAAGATGAGACATTAGACCTTTAATTAGAGGCATACCTTTGAGCCACTATGTCTAGTTCAGTGATTCTACATGCATGCTGCATGATGATGTTCTTGACGACGCTTTGAGGTACGGAGATTGTTCTTGATCTTCTGGGCATGACAGCACATCTGGACCTTTGATTTGAGACTGGTTTATTCAATGATATGCAAGCTACTGACATGTAACATCACATGACATATACCGTGTGAATAGAAATTAAACCTTTAGACACTGCCCATGTATACTAAAACCATCATCTTTTTAAAAGGTGACATTTTTATTGCTGGCACTGATGAAATGCTAAAATTACACTCTTCATCTAAGTTTTATTTCTTTGGCAAGTCACTGCACTTGAAATGATGACTTGGGAGAAATTAATGTGCTGCTGGGTTACTTTCAAAAGGCTCTGACTACTATGAGGAGGAGAAATGCAATCAGTCACCAATGGCCATAAATTTCATTGCAGAGTGAAGAGAAACTACTACATTTGTGCTGACACAGTTAAATAGTTTGACAGAGAGCACTGGCTGGTGTTAGTTATTTTATTTTATTTTTTTTCGCAGAGTCTCTCCATAATGGAAATATTCACTGTCCACGTACGACTTCTCAGAGGAGCAGCATATTTGTAAGTATTCAGCCGTTACAAATGTGCTAATGTGTACATGTTTGGTGCATGCATCAAGACTGAAAAAGGCAAGACAGCAATTAGATGCTAAATGTGATAATTTCCAAAGTTTAATTCTTGAGACCATAACTCATTGTATCACCAGGCTTTTATTACTGAGGAACCTGAATGTTGAAATGCACTTTTAAAGGAATATAATCATTAACAGAAATCCTTCTTTTTAATGTATGTGGTCTAAATTATGGTTTCATAGCTAAGCTTAAACATAACTGCTTTATTCTTTTACTCATGGAAACTGTCCGAAATTTTCTTTTATTTGGTTGTTATTGGTTGCAAAAGATTTTTTGTTTTCACAGCCTGTTGGCATATTTTGGACAAACTTGTCATGAATTTATTGCTCTGCAGTCTTTTATGATTAAGCCCCTTTGAGGGAACTAATCTATATCCAACAGTGACGAAAAACTTTAGGTTGGAGCCAGCCAATGACTGTTAAGAGCAACCACGAGCTAACGGGGGATTGCAGAGAAGTGATGAGCAGCTGAAGAGAATGGTAAGGTCAGAAGATGCGGCGGCGGCGGGATGCAGCAGGCGCATGTAGACATGGGCTAGAGTTGTCAAGAGCGAAGTTAAGTAACTCCAGTTCACTTCTTGTTAATGTGGGAGTTCAGACCAACTCAGAGTGGGTGTGCTACTCGTGAACGGCTGCGAAAATAAGTGCGATCAGGAAGTCACAGAGGACATGTGATCTGAGTGGCCGTGCCCAAGACCAGAACTGATGCAACACGCAAGGCTGCGCTTTGGTGTAAAATAAATGTGCTTCATGTCGTAAGATGAGGGGAACTTCCCTCAATAGTTTCCAGTGTGCATAGTTAGGAAAAATAGGTCGTCACCTTCAGCAGTCAAGAGGGGGACGTTGCACCACGTGCAAGGAGAAGCGGCCAGTGTCTCGTCTACCACAGGCTGCCACTGATGTCCAGGCTGCCCATACTGTCTCCCTCTCTTCCTCTCTCAATTCTGCTACAGAACCGCCAGCGGTCCATGAGTGTTGCCCAACCAGCAGATTGCAGAACTGACGGTGGGCTGTGAGTATTGCAGTGTTTCCCACAGACCAGGTAGCAGATTGTGTTGCTCCTCTAGTGCCGGTGAGGGAATCGAGTGTCGTGGTGTCATGGCTCTAGGTGGAGTCGATCATCGGGGTGTGTGCCAAGTGTGTGCAGCGGGCGTTCAAACACACTTCTGAGACAAAGAAACACTTTCATCTGGCACCAGGTGAAATCTGCCTGCCTGAAACAATGTGATGGTTGCCTACAATTTTACACCAAAATATATGGAATGATGAATATTTTTAAATATTTATGATGTTTGTTGTTTTGTTACATTTACATGTAGGGCCTAATTTTAATGAATGTTGTAGGAGAGAGGAAGAACATCATGGGAAAGACAAAAACACCCTAAAAATATTTAGAACTACAAATCATCTTTCTTCTGTTGATTCTTGATTTGTTTTTTGTTTTTTTTTAAATTTTGTCATTAAAATAGGGCATCACTTCTCAATAACTTCATGATCCAATGCTTTGTCTAGACCCACATTAATTAGATCAGTTCTGTCCTGTATTGTTAAATGTGAGAATACCAAATTTAACTAAGACTGTTTTGTGTTCTAGAACATATAGCTCTACGTTCAGCCCTCCTCCTTCATCTGGGCATACTGTCTGACAGATAATCTGGACCTCATAGACGCAGACACTGTCTGCGCCGTGTACATGTGAATGCACCGTAACTGCAGAACGTCAGTATCTCCAAAATACCAGAAAAATTTCTATTAACACCATAAAGTCGATAGATTATCTCACTAGTCACTTTTGACAAAAAAAAGTCACCAGGGAAGTTAGGAAAGCCGCCAGATTTAGCACGAAAATCGCTGAGGGGACAACAGTGCTCCACAGAACTGCTTCAGAGCAACAGGAAAAATAAGCTTTGTAGTGTCTACAAATAACTTATTCTATCATCTCCGTTGTCTGCAAGAGGTTTAATTCAAATATCCATGATTGTATTACGTACGGCTACCTTTCCCAATCCCCACCAGTTCTTTTCTGTGAATCACGTTGTCTGTGTTCAGATTCTGAGAGGAACGGACTTTCAAAGTAAAAGTAAAAAAAATCATAATAATAGAAACTGGGTTAATGCGCATTAAAATAATTGTTGCTTTATTTTTTTTATAAGTATTAACGCATTAATAACGTGTTAATGTGCCCAGCCCTAGCAAAAATACATCGATAAAAGTTGGCTGTCCCATCAGACAGCACAGTTGCTGCCCAAATCAAGTTTCTACATACCTGGGCAGTCGGGCAGCCGTTAATATCAAACCATGTCATACTTGCAGCACTGTAGGCTACCTGCACACCACTGGCATGTATGCACACTTCTGTGTGTGTGTGTGTGTGTGTGTGTGTGTGTGTGAACAAGAATGATAGGGTGAAATACAGTACAAAATAATTCAGATAGGGTGAAATATGAATAACATGAATGAATTTTTTTTTTTTTTTATTTCAATATCGCATTGGTGAGGAGGGTAGCCTATCTGTGGCGCTTGGAGTTGATTCAGTAGCGCTGCACCACACATTAGTCTATAGCTGTGTCCCAATCCAGCGGCCGCATCCTTCGAAGGACCTGCCCTATAGTCTACGTAGGACGCGTCCTCCGAAGGCCGGGTAGGGTAGACCGGAAGTCAGCGGCTGTGAATTGGGACGGTCTAGCCTTCAGATCTACCCCCGCCCTTACCTCGGTGTACGTCCTGTTGCCTGGCAACCGTGACAGCGCTGAACCGAAAAGAGAATGGAGATCGAAATTTTGTTAACTTTTTTTTTTTATAACTGTTCTGTTTTCTTACCTTAATGAAAGCTAATGAAAGCTTAATAAAAGCGGCAATAGTTGAAGAACTACGGGACCCGCTGTACGAGCTCATTTGCTCTCTTGATGATTTCTGACAAAATAAAATACAAAAAATGTCTACACAAATGACAAAAGCCTATCACCATAACCTCTTTGGGCTTTTAATTTTTGCTACACAGCTCCGTCCTGGCTATTATAGAATTTTCCAGTATAGTCGCAATGCATCTCGGGATAGGGTGGGCCAAGAAGGATACACCGGACCCGTCCTTCAAATCGGGGAAAAGAAGGATGCATTTGTAGCGGCCTTCCAAGGATGCGGCCACTGGATTGGGACACAGCTTATGTGTGGGAAACCCCGTCTTTCCCTGCCACATGAGACTTTCCACAGTCAACGCCAAGGTGTTAGTCAGAACTACAGACTCTATGGAATAATTACAAAGAACTGAAGGAATGAAAAGCATGTCATGGTTGTTTCTATGCAGAATTGTAAGATTGTGGGTCTAAAACTGAACCAATCCCATCCTAATATTTGAGGTCCAGTGTCATACTGTGGAGGGAAAACATTGTTTTATGTTTTGTTACCAACACACAGTGAACGGTGGTTCAGAGGTAAAAGTATGGCGTGTATAACTGCCTGAGTTAATTTTAGTGGTTTCAGTTTTGGAAGTCAGGAATTTTGAACTTTGATTATAATGCTGTTTTATAATGCTCTTTCCTTTTGTTAGTTCAGCTGAAATGACTCAGCAGTAAGTAGGAAGGTGTTTTGTTGTGCTTAAGAGAGATTCATTTCAGTTAAAAAGGGTTTAACATTATAGTAAGTGTTCTACTTTTGATTTAATAAATTTACTGTAACATACACGAGTCCTATTAAGTGTAGTGGGTTTCATACGTTACTCGTGTTAGGACTTAGGTAACCTTAGTATTTGTTTTACCGTGGGTATTATGTTGTTTTTAAGTTTATCAAACTACTTAAACTACTTCCTAAATGTAATATATTGTATGTCACGAGTTACTGTTATTTCAAAGCAATTAGTTATATTACAATATTACTGTCTTTGAATTGTTATGCATTACATTTTCGAAGGAAAAAATTATACACACACATGTGTGCGTTCAGCTCAATACATTGGTGTCAAAACATTTTTGATATAGAAAAATTTAAATGCTGGAGAAATGTTGTATTCAAAAATATTCAAAGTATTGTGGATTTTTTGTTTTGTTTTGCAACAGAACAAAACAAACCCATCTTCTGAGGTTTTAAGCAACATTTCAAGGAAAACTTGCTCTATAAAAATAAATCCATCCATTATCTATAACCGTTAATATCTACTGGAGCCAATCCCGGCTGTCGTCGGGAGAAAGTCAGGTACACCTGGACGTTTGTGCATGGCAGGGCCAGATGTAGACAAACAACCACATACTGAATTTAGAAACACCAATTAACTCGGTGCCTCTCTATTATTTTTTCTGTCAACCCCCACCCCCACCCCCGAACACACACACAAAGAAAAGAATTAAAATTCTACTGAGAACCTGAAAATTTTAATTACTGTAAAAACCACTGTACGAGTTGCTGACACCAGAATTCCACATATCAACTGATTATCAAAATAAATGAATAAAATGAGCTGAGATACCATCTGCAACAACTTAGTTCTAAGTTCAGTTTATGAACTCAATTTGTAACATTTAAATAAGACTATTCAGTCTCTGCAATTCTCATAACAGAAAAAAGTGAAAATGATTCATGGTGATGTGCATTCTTATAGACTTAACATTCAAAACTTTGAAACTGTATACATTGGTTATTTGTCAGCTTCATCACATTAGTTCTTTTCAAAAACATATATGAGTGAACATTTTTTCTGTCCAAAAGTTGCAACAATATTGCTCATATATTAGGTGAGTTTGTATTTCCACACAAATACAGTCATGCCAGATTCCCCCACTTCCTCCTAAGCTTTATTTCACTCGTATCTTTCTCGTATCACTTAACACTTGTATCTCTGTATGACCACAAACAACGTTATCACAATTTTTAGTTGTTTTCCTGTAATGAGAGATCTGATCCAGGGTTCGGCATTAACTGTTTTAAAAGACTAAAACTGTGTCCTGTGCCGTCTTCCTTTATCTTCTCTCTCCCCCTCTCGTTTCCACTAAGCTTACCATGGCAACATCAACAAAACAAATATTCATAATCCTATATATTTTGCAACCATCACATTGGTTCAGGCAGGCAGATTTCACCTGGTGGTTGCCCAGTCAGGTGAAAGTGTGTCTCACACTTTGTCTCAGAAGTGTGTTTGAACGCCACACACTTTGCATACACCCCGATGACCAACTCCACCGAGTGCCACGACACCATGACACTCGATTCCCTCACCGGCACTAGGGGAGCAACACAAATTGCTACGCGATCTGTGGGAAACACCGACACATCACTACGTTACCTTTTACATTGTGTTGTTGACGTTGCCATGGTAAGCTTAGTGGAAAAGAGGGGGAGAGAGAAGATAAAGGAAGATGGCACAGGATACAATTTTAGCATTTTGAACGTTTCAAAAGTAATTGAAAGCCACGTATTCAACAAAGAGCCTTGTACTGAATGGTTCCATATGAATATGTGCCTTATGGTTTGGTGGTCAGCACTGTTGCCTCACAGCAAAAAGGTTCCTGGTTCGAGCCTCCACAGGGGCCTTTCTGTGTGGAGTTTGCATGTTCTCCCCGTGCTTGCGTGGGTTCT
>JBAMYA010000010.1:3694467-3711700 GCA_037176975.1 Arrhamphus sclerolepis
ATAGTAAGTACCTACATGTTTATCTCTAATTAAAATACACCTGGTAAACAAACAAAGGAATGACACTTTTCAGAGATTATGTAACAACACATCTGCCTACATCAGGCCACGCCGAGTTCCAGGGCTAACCTTTCCCAGAGTTTTAAACCCCATTTTGAATGCACCACTAACTGCACTCTGACGTTATGATTTCCTGTTGTGAAAACATCATAAATCCCGTCCTCTAGCTTCATGGACTCCATGGCAAACAAATGAGCAGAAGAGTACACAATCACTAAGAAGCAGCATGTCAGATGGATAACATTCACTGGAGAAAATGATCTGCACCTCACTCAATAATGATTGACTCTGTTCCCTTCTTTTCTTTGACATCCTTTTTCCCTCTCAAAACTAAATACAACACGTTTAATTAAAATATTCACGCAAAATTCCCCTCTATAAATTTTTAATACTTGATAAAAATAAAATCTTTCATTGTAAATATCGGTGGATGATGGTTACATGCTTCACATTTGCACTATGTCAGTCTTTGGCTCTATGGCTGATTGGCAGGTGATAACAACGGCTTATTACACTAAACTGAGTTTTCCATAAATGTGAGGACTTGAAGACCTGATCAAACACCATGAGGGGGACATTCAGGCATTTACTTTGCTTCTCATTAAGACTGAGTCTGAAATCACTCCCTACTTGCTGTACGCATACTATTCTACAGTCTCTATGAAAGGATCTATGAGGTGAGCTCATCATCTGAGTGAACATTTGGACTTTGCTAGCTCTATTGATTGTGCCATTGCTGTCAGACAGATAAAACATACATGGATCACTGCTGGCTAGCGTCCTCAGCATTGGTTGTACACTACTTTTTTGAGATGTACTGAGTACACTGTTCAGGCTAGTAGTACGCTAAAAGTCTCTTTGCACACCGGTTGTGCCTTCTTCAAACAAGTGGTCTTAAATTCAACAAAAACTTGCAACACAAAGGGATTATGCAAGTTTTGTAAGTTTGAAATCACTAGAATTTTCAAAGCTGCCATTAAGTCTTTGAATGTCCACAGTGTTGCAGTTCATAATAAGCAAAATATGAAACCCAGGCCCACAGGATGGAGGCTGAAGGATGCAGAATAAGTAAGCTTTCATTTAGGAAAACCAAAGGCACTGATGAAGCAGGTATTACAAAAACAGTCCAAATAACAACAAAAATAATCCAAACACTGGGATACGACTGGGATAAGAGAAAAATACACTGAATGGCAGCAATTGAGCAGAAAAACCAAACTGCTAGAAAAGACAAGGTTCTGGAAAAAGATGACCAAAAGCCTGAAGTCTAACCCGAAGTGATCACAAAACAGCAACTGAGAACTGATGTGAAACCACAGAGGGATTACAAAAAAAAACCTCAACAGAACCCTCAAGGAAATACACATTTTCAAATTAAAACTGTGAGTTAAACCCAGCGACAAATGCAAAACCAAAAAAGAACAATAAGACCACGACAATGACACGGTGGAGGTCAGAAGTCTGCATACATAACATGCACACACACAAAAAAATAAAGTTGAAGATTGAACTGGACACATGCATGACGTGTAAAACTAGCATCACCTCAGCCATGTTCTCATTATGGACTTCAAAGAGCCCATGACTTTAAGGCCACGTTGTATTTGTTGTTCTGAGGAAGACACACCCTACGCGCAAAGAAACGGTGAACTTGAGGAGCACTGAGTTACTGCCATTTTCTGGAAATTAGAAACAAAGCATGAGCTCGAACACCCCTCTCATTGTGTTTGATCCTGCTCTCAGCCCATCATATTTGTGTTCAAGCCAGTTTTAACTTGGCTGAAGCAACTGCCCACTGCTCACTCATGAAAAACAGCAGAAAACAGAACTGGTATCAATAAAACTATACGCAACTTTGGTCCATCGATATTTAGCCACTTTTCTAAAAGAAAAAAAAAAAGTCATTAAAAAAAAAAGTTTTTATGAGGGAATTTTCCAAATTGCATGTACTTTTTATAAAAAAACTCTTCATATTAATTTTAAATCCTGAAATAGTAACTGAATAGTTGCAGTTGTCCCTAGATATACTGCTAATGTATGATCACTATTATTATTATTTTTTATATTTGTACTATTATGTCTCCTGATAGCTTTTGAAGGATCATGAAGTTATGTATTCACTCTAAACAACATACTTATTCCATCTTCTGCTGAACTACCATGCGCTCCCACTTCAGTGTATTTATCATAAGAAAAAAGGAAAGTATACAATTGCAATGTGACTGATGCAATTTTAAGTTTACATAAGCTTTTCAGACTTATCACAAGTTTTCTTATGTATTGTATTGTTGAATATAAGAATAAGAACTACTGATGAACACATGCTGATGTGCCCTACTGCCTCCACCTCCATGCGTTGCTCGTGTTCACAGACTTGTAAGATTGCTTTTCCAGAGGCTTGTTATAGTCGGATGGAGACACTGATGGCCTTGCCTCTGCTGCACTCTTCTGAGGCTGCCACTGTCTGGGCAGGGACCTGTAACCTGCAGGACTTACTAGGGAGGAAACAGGACTCTTTGTTGGAGACATGAACGATGGGAGCAGAGCTCCGCTCTGACTACTCCTTCGGCCCCAGGTACGACTGCCGGCTCTCTGCTCAGCGTGGGGAGAAACCCCGGCCTTCCACTCTGCTGGTGGCTCAGGCATTACTTTGCGTTGAGCTGCCAAGCGGACATTTGAAGCCAGAGATTGCTGGAGGTTCTGAAAAGCAAAAGCCTCATCTACCAGGCCCAGGGGATGCCGGGACGCAGCCTCCCAGGGGGTCGGGAGTTTGAAGCCTTTTTCCAGCCAGGATGTCTGCGTTGCTGGGGCAACTGCTGAGGCCTGGGTTGGAGGCTTGGGAGAGGAGGAAGCAGAAGCTGATTTTTGTCTTGTAGAGGGTACTCTGGCTGGTGGAGAAAGGGAGTAGCTCCTGCTGATAGCCTGCAAAGAAGGATCCAGAAAACATTTCATTTTATTTACTTATTTTAACTTTTTTTTTTAATTTTCTGATTAAACATGTACTAGTTCATGCCTCATGTATAAATATATGATCTGAAACAGACCACAAAATATCCTAGAAAATAGATTAACTTCAAAAAGCATTTAAAAGCTCCATAAAAGTTGTTATTATTATTCTCATGGAAGACTTAGTCATCGGTTCTGCAGTAAGCCTCTTCTGCCCAGTGGTTTAGAGTTTGTCTAAACACAGTGGACAATCCTCTTATTTCTCAGAACAACTGACTCATGAGAGTGCACAAACAAGCATAAATCAGCTTGTTTTCATTGGATCTGCTTTGCAAGACAACAACAATACACTAGTGACCACTAAATGACTAATACTAAAGTCTCCCCTTAGATATCCAGACAGCCAAGGGTTATTCGGGGTGAAAATATGCCTCTGTGTCTGTCACGGCCTTTTAAATTTCAAGGCATTCTATTAAATACAACATATGTGCATAAAGGGCAGTGCTGCCATCCTCTGGTAAGAGTATGTACTTTTATAACTGATTGCTGATGGAAGTTGATAAAAATGACAGAACAGATACAAGTAAGTGCCCTCATTAAAGAGTTGAATAATAAATCAGACAGGAAGGAATAGATTATCGACACGCTTAAAATACTTGTGCAATCTTGGGTTGGAGCAGACACAATGATTTATGAGCAGATTAGTAGATAATATTCATTGATTTCGCTAAAGCAGATTGCCTATATGTCTTTATGTTTGCCACTTCTTCATGTCTACCTTCCATTCTGTTGACATTCAACATACTGTAGCTCAGAAACTAGGTACAGCAGGTTTAAGTATGCAGAGACTTAGATTTGAGACAGTCTATGTATGCAGGTATGTTGTAATGTCAAGGCTCTGTTTATGTAGGTTTTATGCTACCCAGCTTGTAAGAATGTGCATTTGAGAGTACGTACAGGTTATGTTAAACAACTGCATGCATTCTTCTGATGTGAATGCTGATCAAACATAAAACAAAATGCAGTATTGGTTTCGCCAGTTGTAGGTATATCAGCATGTGCAACATAATCAATGTGCTCCAATGACTAGTAAAGTTTTTATTTTTGTCTCAGTTGCACTTTTTGGTATATAATGTGTTTAACATCTTTCATATTCAAATAAGACAGCCTTTAAATTGTCTGTCACAGCTGATATAAGGATGCATGAGTAATCGGTCAGAGAAGAGGTCATGGAATAAAGTTACCAACTGAAGATTTGATATTAAAACTCTCTTCCAAAACTGCATGATACAACATGCATGTATATTTTATTAAGTAGCCATTCACTTGACCTCCAGAATTACATAATGAGATTGCCGTGAATGCCCATATCTAATAATATCCTTCATAAATGCATCATCAGGTAATCATTCTGCAGAAATGTGCTACTCAAGCACTCATCTCAACTCCTAGAAAAGCAGGTTATGGGTTGATGAGCTGTTTTAGGCTGATATTAACAGTCTATGTTTAGGCTATAAATTGCATTTTGCTAAAACTTAGTCAGCAAAATTTTATACAGCAGCTTGTATTTATAGCATAGGTGGGGAAATGGTGAAGATAAAAAAGAGAATAAAAATAGAAGAAACCATAGAAGCATGCTCAAATGAGAAAGAAACCAAACAAGGATAAAAGACATTTTAATAGCACTGAATCATACAGAAAGTGCACAATGAAGAGAAAAAACACAAAGAAGAAGGGAAATGAAAAGAACATGAAGAACAAAAGTAGCCTCTTCCAAAAATACAATTTGATATAGGCTGAAGTTGAAATCCAAGTCTCCTACCATGGACCTCAGGACTGGACCTCTCATGAGGCAGTTTAAATTTAGTGTCTAACATGATGCAACAGCTGTTAAAAAGCTTAAAATAAAACTTGCCCACCTAAGTAGGTGCTAATGAAAAGATACAAAGAAAGACACTGCAGGAAAAAAAAAAAGGCAAATTTAAATTTAAAGGTGTTGTGTTTTTCAGTGACTGATGTCTGACTCGCCGGGCACTGTAAATTTTATTATATCATTACACCCTAAAACCACAACCTTCTCTCGCTTTCCCCCTCGCTTTACAAGTTTTACTTTATTTGATCTTCATTTTTGCTTTTTGCGATGCATTTCATTACCAGTCATTATTTTTTACTCAATTAAAAGCTGTCTGTTAAAATTCTTGCAACTGTTCAACACATAGTATTAGGATCATTTAGGGTTTCCTTCTTGTCTAGCTTTCATGGTCTGAAGCTATTCACTCCTAAGTTCTCATCTTCTCTTAGACTTTCATTTCATATTGAGCATAACACTGCCCTACATTCTTAAACCATCTCTAGAGTGTCGCTAGAACAGAGACCTGTTCTCTGACAATAGCAAGTCCAGGTGTGGTGACCCTAGTCATTGCAAAAGTAACTTTATGGCATGTGCTCGTGTATTCCACTTTGTAGTTTACTGCAATAGATTTGGATCCAAGAAGGCAATAAGACTGCCATGATTCTATAAGAATCATTCTTTTTCAGCTACTGCAGGTTTCCATACCTGAGCAGAGCTTTTATTAGCTGTAAACTTAGGTTTAGGAACAGCTGCAATGTTACCAGCAGATACAGATTCGGGCCTAGCAGCCAAAGGGAAACTAGGAGCAATGTAACAACTGGTAGGCTGTGCCTCATAAGGTACAGTGGGAGTTGCCAGATAGGGTGGGCTATTTGCCGGCTGGTAAGCAGCCTGTAGTGGCTGCTGATAGGGAGGGTTTGAAGACTGAGGGGAGTGGGGATAAATTGGGTGGACAGGTTGCTGATAATGTTGATTATATTGTTGCTGGTATGGACCAGCTGGAGGTTGCTGATAAGGATAAACATTAGGTTGGGTTTGCTGATAGTTGCCATCATGCATTGCAGGCTGCATTGTCATCCCATAGGATTGCTGGGGATATGGGACACCAAATGCTCCAGTTTGCTGTACTGGGCTAATTTGCTCATATGCAATTGGTTGGCCATCAGCAGGCGGATTAGGAGGTGGGCAGCTGGGTTTTGGAGCAGGGGGCTTAGCAACCTCTGCTCCTGGCCCAAAGATAAAGAGTGAGGAATCTAGTTGATAGGGTTGATGTTTCATGACATCAATAACATTGAGAGGTTTAGGGGCAGGTGTCTGTTTCCCTTGGTCTTTTTTCTTTGCTTTGATTGAAGGACTATTTGCAGGGGGCTGCTTTGATGCTGCTGGGGGATAGGATGGGGACTGAATAGGATTATAAGCTCGTGGAGGTGGGGCACGTACATTGGGAGTATATTTCCATTCATTCGGTAAAGAAGCAGCTGGCGATGTTGACCGGCTTGCCTTGTTTGCTTCCACTGTGTCAGAGTCCACAACAAACTTCTCCATGCGAGACTGCCTCTTGGCAAACATATCAGCTCCTTTCCCTTTGACAACTGGCATCTCAAAAGCTGAACCTGGGGTTGTTTTAGGATTTAAAACAGTGGCCATGGGGTTGACAGGGGATGAAGCCCTTTGATCAAGAGTGACAGAGAATATTCGCCGTGGTGGTGGTGGAGGAGGAGTGGTCTGATTTTGTGGTGTACTTTGCATTGGTTGCCAAGGTTTCGGAGAGGGACGGGTGTTAACTGTAGACATGGAAACATTCACAGGTGTTTGCTGTGTTTGGGGTGTCCAGGAATTCACAGGTGACTGAAGCTGTGCCTGAGATGGAGACCATGTATTCATTTGTGGTGATGGAGGAGTATTTGATATAGATTGTTGCCAGCTTGGCTGTTGCGGTAACTGTGGTGGAACTGGTTGAACCCAAGGTGGTTGCTGTTGGGCCTGACCTTGCCCTTGGGCCCATGAATCCATGTGGTGCTGACCATGCTCTAGAGAATGCTGAGCCCAGGAAGGTTGGGATTGAGCCTGGGCAGGTACTGGTGCCCATGGATTCAGATTGACTTGAGGCTGTGCTTGTGGCTGTGCTTGTGGCTGTGTTTGCAACTGTTCCTGAAGCTGTCCTTGAAGCTGTGCTTGAGGTTGTACTTGTGGTTGTGCTTGGATCCATGGTGGTTGAACTTGGGATTGTGTTTGTGATTGGGTCCATGCATTAACTGGAGGCTGCTGTTGAGGCTGACCTGAAGCCCAAGGTGGTTGAGGTTGATGGGGTGTTTGGGCCTGTGGCCACGGTTGTTGCAAAGCCTGATGCTGTTGTTGTTGAACCCAAGGTGGTTGTGCCTGAGGTTCTGGCTGTAGCTGTTGAGCCCAAGGAGGCTGTACTTGGGATTTTTGCTGAAGCTGTTGCGCCCAAGGTGTTTGCTGCTGAGTGTCTATTTGTGATGGCTGCCATTTGTTCTGGGATTGAGGCTGCACTGATTCTTCGGCTTGACCCCAGGTTGGTTGTATATGCTGAAGGTGTGGCTGCTCGTTAGAGTGTGCCCAAGATGGCTGAACTTGCGGCTGAGACTGTGGTTGCTCTCGAGGCTGGACCCAGGGTGGCTGAGCATGGCTCTGGGTTTGTGCTTGTTCTTGAGGTTGAGTCCAGGATGGCTGATTTTGAGGGTTCCAAGTATTTGTGGGTTGTTGAGTCTGTGTTTGGTTCTGAGTAGGCTGACGGGTTACCCATGGTGGCTGTGTTGGGGACTGATTTGGAGGGGGTTCCTGTGGCTGCACCTGATCCGGATGCCAAGAAATGGTGGATGACTGTTGAGTTTGTTGAGTTTGTTGAGTCACTTGAGTTTGTTCCACACCCCAGGTCATCACATGGGAGGACTCAGACTGCAAATTAGACTTCATTGGACCATTTGCCTCCTGAGGTGCTTGTGGAAGCTGCTGTTGAGATTCTGGCTCTTGGAGAGTCCATGCATGCTGTTCAGCTGTGTCAGTGCTGCCAGGAGTCTCCAGGGGAGCAGAAGGGGGAGAGGGCTGAGGGGCAGGTGCAGTAGTTGGCTCTAGTTCTGCAGCAGGCGCAGTCTCTGTGGTGGGGGCTACAGCAGGTGTGGAAAGACTATTTTCAGCACACTGAGGCATGTCCTGGTTGGCTGGTTCTATCTGTGGAGACCAAGGAGGAGAGTTGGGGTTGATCACAGGCTTTGGAGCAACTGGGGGAGGAATCTTGTGCTTAACTCGTTGAGATTGGAGGAAATTGCAAGCTTCAGCCCCAAGGCTGAGGTAGTCTTCCTCAGGTCCTGACTCAAAACCCAATTTTTTATCACTCTTATTGAGGAGATTTAGTAATACTGGGCTTGGCGATACTTTGGGGGCTTCTTTAAATGTGAACATTGGTTTGCCAGTATTCCTTCTCCTCGCATCCATCAGAAGACCAGACTTAATTGCAGGAGTAGAAATGCGTTCATCACGGGAAGCTATCTGCTCTCCTTGACCAACAGAATCTTGACTGGTCCCACTCACTGCATGTGAATAAGGGGTGGCAATCATGTTTTCTGCAGCAAAAGGTTTAGCAGTACGATTGCTGAAAGAACTCTGAATTTCATTGGTTTGATGCTGCACCATACCATTAATATTTGAGTACTGTTGCATTTGCTGTTGCTCTTGATGATATTCTTGCTGTTGCTGATACATTTGCTGCTGTTGATAACGCCCTTGTTCATACTGCTGCTGTTGATATTGCTGATATTGTTGTTGCTGTTGGTAGTTTTGTTGTTGCTCATAGTACTGTTGTTCCTGATATTGCTGATATTGTTGTTGGCTTTGTTGGTGCATGTTTACATCCATGTAAGCATGGCCCTCTGTTGTGGACTGAATGTATGACTGATCGTCCACCTTCTTTCCAGACTCCTGAAATCCTTCCACAGGCATCCCCTGGCGTCTAAGCTCCTCATGTTCAGCAGAAATTTCATCCATCCTCTGACGTCGTTGAGCAAACATTGTCGCACCCTTGCCTTTGGTTTCAGGCAAACATTCCATCTCAGCTTGGTTGGTCAAGTTCCTTTCAATTTCAAGGAGATCGTTGTCCAAGTTAACAGTGAGCACACCTTTGGTTCTTGTGTCACCAGGGACAAAATGGTTGCTTGATTTAGAACTCACAGAAGTTACAAAGGTAAATTCATCATCAGCGGTTTCTTTTTTGTCGTATTCGTTTTCCTCGTCCTCTTCGTCACTGTACTCTGGTTCTTCTTCTCCGGTACCGTAGCTCACAAGTGTGTACCTCTTGGCCCTCTGGCGGTGTTTCTTGAACATCAACACTCCCTTATTATTGGGGTTTGATGGTGCAGCCGTAAGAAGAAGAGCAATACGTTTACATTTGGACTTGGCCTCCTTCAGCTGTTTGTCAGACACACTCTCACTACGCCTGAGCCCTGCATAGAGAAAAAAAAAAGAGTTTGTATTAAAATGGGTTTCAAAATGGTATTACATAGATGGAGAGTTTTAGAAACATGCTTCTTTTGGATATATTGAATCTTCACTTGGGTTGATAACTACCTACAATATGGAGCAAAAACATTTTAAAAAACATTTTTCAGCAAGAAAAAAAAACAAAACTTGAAACAGCTCACCCCAGGCCTTAATTAATAAAGGTTTTGTTTGTACTTTCTCTTTGATCAAAGACTTAAGGGAGCATTGAAGGCAGTCCTCTGCAAAACTTTCTCTACTCATTTATCTATAGTTATTAACACTACTATAAATCATGAAAGCCCCACCCCACCCCCATACCCACCCCCTCATTCATGCCCACCCCAAATTCGAACTGGAAAATTAATATACAGTGAGTTTTGAAACAAGAGCAAAGCAGAAAGTATTTCATTCCAGCTTGTAACATCATACTGCTATCGACATTCTGTAAAGCACAAATTTCAAACTAAAATGTACCCAGCGTTCATACAAGAGCACAGATGACACAGTTGACAATAAACTATTAATACATCATGCACTGCAGTTGAACTGGTCCAAACATGCAACAGATCATAAACTATGCTATTAACTGAGCTCTTCTTATAGTAAGTAATTTTTTATATTCTTAGTCCATGTATACATTTTTGCGTTTGGGATAGCATCACACCATATGTTTACGTAGCTGCACATAAAACATCAACCTATAAAGCAGCAATGACATTCGCTGACCTGTGTCTAATAGTCTAATTTTTTTTTCACGGAGAATGTATTTATTCCAATGAACTAACCAGGAATAGCAACTGAAAACAGAGTCCACGCACAATCAATTTACCAATATCAAAGTGTCTTTACAAGTCCTTAAATGTAAAATGACATATCTACATCAAAACCAAAAGAAAGAAAAAAAAAACAAAAGAAAAAAAAAGTTTCTATAAAGTCTATCACATTCGCTGACTCAGCATTCACCACGACAAACCCGTTCACAAACGATCCAATAATGAAAGGCTAAAGTAAAGTAAAGCAGTCTTACATTTTAATATTCCTGCAGGACTAACCTGAAGGTGGAGGAGACAACAGGAGTGAGCAACAGACTCACTTTTTCAGCTCAGTTAAAGCAACCAGTTTGAAAGGATCAGGTAACAGCCTAAGGGAGCACATGCTGGTGTCTGTCAAAGGGCCACTTCTGCAGGCATCATCAGCGTGCTGCGGGTGTGATATTTATGTCTTCTACACAGCTCAAAGGGCCGACTTGGGAAGCGTATTCTCCATGAAGACAGTTTTAAAGCCATAGTTTAAGATATTCTCGAAAGTGTAGCAGCTTTCAGTGATTATTTCAACATCTTTTTTATCTCGTTCACTTTGAATGTTTATATTTAGCTTTTGTTGACTCTTTGATCATCGCTTTAGTTAGGCAAAAATTCCAGTTGAACCTGGCTGTATCTGCTTTCATTCAAAGGAATGAGCACCCTTCTCCAACTGCAGTGAGACACAATTACTATTTTGAGGATTACACACACACTTGGTACTTCAGGCTTTGGAATGCACACATGTCGGCAAATGTAATTTAGTGCTGTAAAATACCCTTTAATAATTTGTATTACTCACATGCAAGAATGTGCAACAACATAGTACTAACTGGTGCAACTAAAGTGATCCAAAGGTACTTACTGGCGTGTCTCGCTCGATGCTTGTTGGGTTTGTCCTGATCGCCCTCAGAATCCGAGCCCTCCTCTTCTGCCGGTGTCGCTTCTTCTGATGGAATTTCAAATGAGACAGTAAAAGTCCCAGGGACACCCTCACAGTACCCTCCTCCTTCCTGTTCTTCACTTTGGGATTCAACACTTTTACTGACCCTGGGGCCACCCACGCTCAGGATGCCCCTCCCTGCTCCTGATGCTGCCGGCTGCTGCAAAATGACCTCCACCTGCCCCAGCACTGAGGGAGCGCTGACCACCACTCCATGCTGGCTAAGCGGCTCTCTGACAGGACACGGCACATAGTGCGATTTTGTGGAGGTGGTATGAATCGTCTCAACAGCCTCCCTCTTTGAGAACTCCCCATCAATCCCACGAGCGCTGCCAAGAGAGGTGGTGCCCATATCATCCAAAGTTTGCTCAGCCAGGGACACCTGGAGCTCCACCATGTTCCCAGGAGAGAAGGACCACGGTGCTCCCATTTCATCTTTCTTAAAAAGCAGCTCATGGCCTCCTCGATCATGAGATGAAGGAGAATAGATCTTAGTAGAAGGCAGTTGGGGTTCCTTAGGAAACTCTTTTTGGAAGTCCAAATCCCCCTCGTGGTAAGACTCGGATATGTAGAGCTCCCCAGGGATTTGGGACTTGTGCTTTGTGGAGAGGATGTGGAGGGTGGTGCTCTCTAAAGGCTCGTCTGATGAGGTCCCCTCTACACAGCATCTCCCTTCAGATTCACAGTCTTGGTGGGGGGCGAAGTGGTGTCTGCAATGAGCAATGAACAGCAATGAGCAATGTCACTTCATCAGTTAAGACAATTTTAAAAAATGCAGCTTCCTATTTTATTTGCAGGACAATGGTGAAAAAGGCTGAGAAAATAAATTTTTCACGCATATTTTGCACTTTCAAACTACTTCATTCAATGAGATTTACATTGGAGAGCATGCACATGGATCTACTTTGAACGCTAATGTAAAAGAGCCGTACAACGCAGACGCTGGACTGCAGCCATCCTTGTCATGCAGACGGTTTCAAAGCAGTCAAGTAGATCTAATCTTCATACAGAAAGTTAAACATAAGGTCAGGGCACTGAAGTGGAAAGTAATCAAATTAAATCTTCCCTTTGTCTCATTTCCACTTTCAAGGTGAACCTTGAACAGCATTAGAGGATGTTAGAATCTCACTGGAGATGCTGAACTCATGTCAGTTATAGACTTTAGGGTTTAGCCCTCATCTCCAAGTGAAAGAGTCATGGAACCTGATATATTTTATTAACTACATAATAAAGTCATATGTTTTATATGTATTAACAGAAGCAACATGAACACAAATATAGCTACACTATATGATTCTACAATAGCCAGAGAGCCTATAAGATAGTATTCACATCTAAAATTGTTAGATTTAAGAAATATGTTCTATTTTGTTCTCCCTTTAAAACAGCGGCATACAGGCAAGATTAGGGAAAAGATCTTTATCATGTCATACATTTTGTTACGTAACAGTCAGAAAAGCATATGTGGAATCAGTAACATAAACGAGGATTCTGTTTCATATTGTGTCCCAGCGAACTGAGAGTGTGAAGCAGCATGCACAACATAAAGCTGTCCGGCAAGCAGGATACAGCCATCATTAAGGCCCTTCAGCTCAACCAGTTGAAAGGTCAGTATGGCTTATACACATCTCATTAAAACACACATACACATGGATGCACACTGATGGAGCAAAAGGGCAAAGGTCATAAACATACATGCTATCTAAATGCTATTTTAATAGTGCAACAATCGGTTTCCTCTGGGGTGTTACGTTACTCAATTGCCACACACACATTATAATGTTAGTGAAATATAGTTATATTATTTCATACTTCACTATGGTTCAAATTACATCCCAGACAGAATGTACAGACATTTAACGGCACAACTTTGGCGTCATAATGCAAATTCCAAAGTGATCTTAGCTGTTGACTTCTAAGTGGAGCTACCTTTTGACAAGCAGCTGCAGACAGTCGATAGATGTGTCGATGACAGCAAACGCTCGTAAAAGGGTGAGATCAGCACATGGCTTCCCATTGATTGACACCACCTCATCGCCATCCTGTAATCCAGCCAGGAAGGCACGACCACCCTCCTCTACCTGTGGCACATAAATACAGAGAGAACAGAAACAATGTCAGATCATATTGATTTCTGAATCCT
This sequence comes from Arrhamphus sclerolepis, assembly GCA_037176975.1. Taxonomy (NCBI): domain Eukaryota; kingdom Metazoa; phylum Chordata; class Actinopteri; order Beloniformes; family Hemiramphidae; genus Arrhamphus; species Arrhamphus sclerolepis. Next base: position 3,707,709 of record JBAMYA010000010.1, read on the forward strand.
TCCCATCAGAAGGAAAAAAACAAACAAACAGTAAGATTCACCAAGATTTTGAAAACAGACAATAAAAAAGTACAACCCCCTTCCCTCAGAGCTGTCTGTGAAACCTCACCGTCAAAGCACACAAACCAGCAAATCCTGGTCACTGAAGAAAAAGCCGGTGGGCCAATGACTTAGCGAGGGTCTCTCACAATGACCCGATTGTGGTTTTAGAACCTTGATATTTTATTTGTGATTGATTTTTTTGTACTGAAATGAAAGCATTTAATCAGCTGTTTGATAAAAGCGTGTCAAGAAATTATCAAGTAATTCAGCAAACATTACATCAGAAAAAGATGTACTACCCAAATTTCAACAGCATCCATAACAGACCAGAAATACAAGGAAACAAAAAAAGTTAATTTAGCAAAAAAAAAAAAAGAGCGCATCCCATGCAGCTCAGAAATATCACTGCAGCTATTAGCGGGAAGTAAAATAAAAACATAAAGAAACAAATCATCCTTGAAATGTCAATTGAAACTAGTGGCACAAGACAGAAACCTGTCCCTCCTTTACATATCAGGAAGAGAATAGAAAAACTTTAGGTGTTACAAAAGAAAAGTATGTTGTGATCAAGCCCTAATATTAAACCTGTTCTACATTAATTATGTTTTAGAGATATAAGATACACACAATTACCTCAAGATACGTAAAATCTCTGTCATGTCAGACAGCAATTTGCACAGCTCACATCAACATATACAGACAGTATCACTGAAATGGAAGACATAGGTTAGGTGTTTGGTAATAAAAGTGTCCATTCCATCTTAAATTTCAATTGTGCACATGTGTGTTATAGCTGCAGGCCAGCAAAGAGCACATCTCTTTAAAGGCCACTGAGTTAAACCAATGACTTATGTGACTTATGGTTTCATTTTCTTGTAATTGGTTCCCGCGGCCAAATGGTTCATTAATAAAATGATTTATTATTGCAAATGCCCCATACATTCTACACAAAAGTACATTATATGGTCTGGGGAGGATAAATTATCACACTAACATCACACAATTAGAGGACATGCTCTCGGGAAACATGTTAAGATATTGAGTTAACCTCACTAAAAAGAAGACCGGGAAGAAAATGTGTATGATGTATGAAGTGCTTGTCTGATTTCTTGAGACTCGTAAGCTGTTCAAATTTTTAATCTTTTTTGTTTTATAATCCCCCACTTTCTTCCACGTCATTTCTCAGAAGATAAAATCATGCCCTGACGTAAACTTAAAACACTGGTGGAGACAAAGCTCAAAAGCTCAGTCCTTTACTAAAGTGAAGTGTGTGTTTTAATCTACAAAGTGTCCTGGTTGCTTCCTCTGAAGGAACGATTAACACGGCTACAGAGAAAAAGACACAAGAATCAATGCAGGTTTATCAGCGACAATACAAACTAAACAATCCATTGCAGAAATCAATGATTGTTTGAAGCAAACTGAGCCATTTTTACACCACTATTTAATAATTTCTGAGTTTAAAAACACAAAGTTACTTCCTGGCATTCACTGGCCACTTGTAATTGTACAACAGCACGCAGTAAACAATCTTCTTCTCTTCTTTTCCACTGTTCACAGTGAGAAGCACTAACCACATTGAACATTGAACCTTCAGTTTCTAGTTTCTGACTCATCACGCTATCTGACACACATCACCTCCAGAACATTCCTCACAAGTTCCCCCTTGAGGATCATCTACTCAGCTTGTCTTCCCATCCACACCATGATAGAACAGCGTGAACCCCGCTTCGTTTAGCTTGGCTTCGGTTTAACATCGGATTTCTGCAACGAACCTCTTGACTTATCCGGGCTTGCGGCCGGTTCAAAAAGACGCTGAGGCTGCATTACAGTTAAGGAAATAAAACAAAACAAAACTATGCTTGTTGATTTTACTATTCATTTGAACTCTAAAATCAATCAAATTAATTTCAGATTCTTCACTGGACTTTTTATAGTCATATGAAGGGCAAAACATATTTTTTAAAAAGCATAATCCTCCATACAAGAGGTAAAAAAACAAAACAAAAACAACAACAAATAGACCCTTACAATCACAAGAGTACTGTGGAAATGTATGAAGTGAATAACTGTTAATAATAACTAAATAGAGAAGACATAAATAAATGGATAATTAATTTATTGAAGTTCCTGTGGATCACTGTAATGCAGATGAATAGTGACACAACTTTATCACAGTGGTTGACATACTTCACTGGATGCAGCTGCCAAAACCTGCAGTACAAAAGCTTTTTCAGTAGGTGGTGCTGCACCTCTACATTTTAGTGTGAAGGGAGACAGGAACGGACCAATGCTCATAAGCAAAGACAGAATCCCCCCAAAAGACGACCCAACAGTTGTTTTGCTCTCCACCAGCAGAGCTGAGACTTAAAATGTCTTTCTTTCAAAACTATTCTAAAACTCTCCCTTTCCTTTTTGCTGTTTGTGTCTTATTTTGCTTCTGCACTTATCTTTCACATGCAAAAATAAACTTCTTTGCAGTAAACTAAAGAAAGCTCTTGGAGGCAAATAAACAAAGGTCTGGCCCTGACATAAGCAAAGTCCAGGACAATAAAATGTGCCTGCTGCACTGTATGCGCCAAAAGATTTTATGAGTTACATTATAGAGCTGGTAACCTTTATGTAAAACTCCTGACTCCGTCCCTGCTCCAGTTTTTAAGAGTTAACAGCATGTAAACAAGCCCTATAAGGCAGTCATAGTGACAGTCCATTGGGACTTGCACCTCATTACAGGGAGGACAGATTTGTCTGAAATATCGCAGCGACCACTCTGTACTCCAAAAAAGGAAGGGAAACGTTTGTCGTCGTCTCTCCTTCAGCTCAAAGATACACAGTTAGGTAATGCTAAAAGACGACTCAATTTACTGTTTAAACCATGCTTTGAACTTGCTTGCACAAAAAAGGAGTCTCAAATATTTGGATCATACTGTCCAAGTTATCATATTTTCTCCTGACTTCTGGGCTGTTGTTGCATAATTCTGTATGTCTGAGGAGCACATTTTCAGATTATCAGTTTAGTAGATTTAAACACAGCAGAACATTGCAGGATGTATCAGACTGCACGATGTGGCCAGAGGGCAGCTACTGCCATTCACAGCTTTGAGCGATCACGTTTCTACATTTTTGGCAAATACCTTCCATCTGATTTGCAGGTAACACACACACCACGGGGGAAAGTTTGCATTAATTAAGTTGTTCACTTTTATTATTCTTTAATACTTTCCACAGGGAGTCTGGAAACTCAATTTATGCACATGTATCAAACAATATAAGTAGGTAATATAAATTTTCTGACCTGCAGAAGCAAGAGAGAGCAACATTTGTGATGGATTCTCATTTTCTTTGTGTTCTACATGAGGTTTTATGCAATTATACTTCTGAGAACTGTTGTCCACTGGTCATAAAGCATGAAGCAAATAAGTGAAGAGGAAGATTTAGACATACAGAATATTTCAAGCATTTCCCCTGAAAATATGAAGGTGGCTGCTGTAGAACGGTGGGTATAGTCGTTTGCCTGCTACCAGAAAATCACTGTATGACATCATGCACTAAAGTCTCCTCGGGCAGGACCATGAACCCTACTGTCCTGTATGAAGGCACCACAAGTCTGGATAAAACCTCTGTCAAATCTATATGCAGAACACACTGTGGTGATGCTGAAAAGTCCAAAAGAAGTCCAAAGAAGCAGCTTCTTTGCTTTTGAAAAAAAAAAAAGAAAATGAGTAATTCTGGAAATGTGTATAACGTTTGTTTTCTGAAATCTTCACATGGACGCTTTAAATCAACTTTACACAAACATTTCCCTCTAGGAAATCTCGAAGGTTTGCTAAAACACTTGCCTTTGACTAAAATATTTTTTCTATACAATGTTCAGAATGGAAGATCCAAACTTCATCACTGTAAAAAAAAAAAAAAAAAAAAAAAAAAAAAAAAAAACCAAAAAAAACAAC
>JBAMYA010000010.1:3711800-3745367 GCA_037176975.1 Arrhamphus sclerolepis
CTATCTCAGGCATGAATTGGCCTTTTTAGGCAATGTTAGCTTTCTTTTATTTGGCTTTTAGACTAATTAGCTAATGTCAGGTCTGCTGGAATTACTGATGAAGAAAGGTGATTTATTCAAAAGGAATCAAACTTGAGAAGGATAGGCCAGACCAGAACTTTTAAATGGCCAAACTTAACAGTTCCCTTAAGTCTGTGTACAACTCAGAAGACCATGATATAATGCATGAGTGTTATTTTATTCAATATTCACTGTAATTGTTAAACACCTCTAAGACACTGATAACACTTTACTTGCTGAAGTCTCTGGTAATAAAAAACAAAACATTGATTTCTTGTCTGCATGTGTTTAATGGTAGCTCACTTCATTTGAAACAAAACATTTCCAGTTTAAGTTGTGTCAAAACCTGCAGAGAGCCTTAAGTAAACAGTGTAAAGACGGCCTCTGTTATGTGTTGGCCTGCATTTGGTGCTGAGCAACAGCGCTCTGGTGGACTAAACAGATTCATGCTAAGTTTTGCATCCCACAAGAAAAGAATTTTCTGGATTTAAATGTGCTCTGTGTATTGTTTGGATGTCATGGAGCCTGTGACTCAGACGGAGAAGATTGTATTACAGAAATTTCTACATAGTCTCTAATAGATGATTTCTGGGACAGTTATTAACTGCTAGACCAACATGTCTTGTGTATTTTCTTTTCTTTTTCTTTATAGACTCCACTGTATGTGGTAAATCATGGTGACACGGGTCCAATCCGCTGCAATCGATGCAAAGCCTACATGTGTCCTTACATGCAGTTCATCGATGGAGGTCGCCGTTACCAGTGCAGCTTCTGCAACTGTGTCAATGAGGGTATGAGATTATGATGCAAAAGAAAAAAAAATACTGAAATGAAAACACTAGCTGGTTAATAACTGGAGAATGAATGGATAAATAAATAGAAAATTAGTTCTACAACGTGTTTAGCCTGAAACAGATTATTATTTCTGGCCCGTCCTCCAGTGCCAGTCTTCTACTTCCAACATCTTGACCACATGGGCCGGAGGGTGGACTTCTATGAGAGGCCTGAACTGTCTCTGGGATCCTACGAGTTTGTAGCCACTTTGGACTACTGCAAGGTACACTCAAGATCTGCAAGCTGTTATTTAGCACTTGAATTCAACTGCTATTTGTCTTTTCATAGCAGAACTGATGAACAAATAATGTAATGTTTGAAATAGATTCATCTTGACATAAGTTTGATTATTTATGTACTTCATTTTTTTTTATAAACACTATTGCAAGTTTTGTTTTGTTCTGATGTGAAAAACTGTTAGCAGATGTTCTGCATTATTACGTGTGTGCATCAAAGCTGCAAAACATGAAACTGATCTGCTCACTCAAAACAGAGACGTAATACAGTCATGCAAATCAGCTTTGCAGGGTGGCTTGTTCATTTTTTTTAAACATTTTATTTTAATGTCTTTCTTTTATGGAGAGATTGAAAGGGGCATTACTCCTTTCCATATTTGACCTTTTCTCTACACAGAACAACAAACCTCCCAATCCTCCTGCCTTCATCTTTATGATTGATGTGTCGTACAACAACATCAAAAGTGGCCTCGTCAAACTGATATGTGACGAGCTGAAGACTCTGCTGGAGAAGCTGCCCAGGTACTCAATAATAATGACGATGATGCAGGTGCAATGCAATTCCTATGCTGACTTGTTTAACCCACTGCTGAAGGACTTTTCCACTTGTCTTTGGACAGTACTTTTTTTTTTTTTTTTTTGAAATAATAAACTCTCTTTACATGTACAATACATACCAAAAAAGGTGAGCTAATTGGATACATTATCTGAAAATTTTCTCATGAGGGAGGTTGCTTTAAGCTGTCAAAAAAAGAGTTGAAGAAAGAGAGGGGAGGACAAAAGTTGTACACATAAGTAAAGTTTTGTGGTAAAAAGTACTCTAAAGGCAAGTTTTTTATTCATCACATTGAAGAGGATAATGTACTTCACCTGTTTACTCCTAAAATATCTTAGATACTCTTCTCAGTACTTTTAATGGCAGATAAAACATGTCCATACTTGTCTAATGCCATGACATCATCATTTAAACACTTAGAAGTGGGCTGTGGATAGGTTAATCTTGAGGTTTTTTTTTTTTTATTAATATACTTTATTTTAAATTTGTATTAAATTAAAAGAAGGGAGCCCTTCACATTGTACACGGCTCATGTAATTCTGCAGTTTCTGCCAAAATGCATTCTAGGTAAAGCCTGAGTCCAGTTTAAATAAACTCAGGTATAATCTTCGTCTTTTCATGGCATTTCTTTCTTGTAACTTGTATATTTTAATCTCTATCTGGTTTGACAAAGAGCGGTTACTTTCAGCATTGCATGTATCACGTCCTCTCAGAGAAACTATGATATATTCTTCTCGTAATATTTAGGGGAAAACAAATGTTCTCAGTCACATCCTTATCTGTACCTTCCTCTTTCCATTTCATTTAAATATATCATCTGCAGTTGGCAGTGTCTGAAAATAATAGCTTTTAAAGTACTCATACAGTGAAAGGTTCAGTTTAGTTATTCGTTCCACATCTTAAACCTGAATGTTCTGGTAAATATCAGAGGACTTTTGGGTTTTCATTCTTTGATTGGCAAACAGAAAAGTGACAAGCTACATGATGAGGGGAAAAAAAAGGAAAGTGGGCTGGACGGACGAGTTGACAGTTGTTCAGTAGAAGCAACTTCATTTCTTTATATCTGATATCCAGTAACAGACATATACTCACTAGTCAAACATTGGCTTTAATTTAAAAAAAAAGTGAGTGATGTTTATGCTTGAGTATTTGACTTGGATGGCCTTTTGAATGAAGTAATGCTTGAAAGTGAAGTCCAAAGATAAAGCAGGTTCTTGTCTTATGTTGTGTTCAGGACCACACCAAGTTATAACCTCTAAATGATTCAAAAAAATATCTGCAGTGTTTTGCTGTTTTTGTAAAATTACCAAACAACATGTTCGTATATGATAGTTGCCTTTAAACGCAGCTTTCACCTGAACTACAAATGTATAGTTATTTTCCTCTATTTCCCACCAGGGAGGAAGGTGCAGAGAGCTCGGCAGTTAAAGTGGGCTTTGTTACCTACAACAAGGTGCTCCACTTCTACAACGTGAAGAGCGCTTTGGCCCAGCCGCAGATGATGGTGGTGTCAGACACGGCTGAGATGTTCGTTCCACTGCTTGATGGCTTCCTTGTTAACTATCAGGACTCGAGGGCTGTCATTTACAAGTAAGAGGCATCCTATCCCTTATCAATCTGTGGAATATAATTATCAAGCGTATGGTGTGAGAAAGGAAGAATTCCATTCCTGTTATATTGTATAACGTGTTTGTTATGTCAACATGCACCACATGCAACTATTTCAGGTCAGTGGGATGAGGAGACCTCACCTAACTAAGCCATAATTCTTCACTTTCCCCCCTCCAGCCTCCTGGACCAAATCCCTGACATGTTTGCAGACACCAACGAGAGTGAAACGGTCTTTGCCCCTGTCATCCAGGCCGGCTCGGAGGCATTTAAGGTTAGCCAACTGGGAGCAACTGTTAACATGCAGTGGGATGAGCTTCCTGGAATCATCTGTGGTTTCTTTGAGTTTAAATACGGGTCAATGTGTCTAAAAATATAATTAGCTCTGCCAGAAGCTCTCTCATTTGTCACATTTTATTTGTTATTTCATAAATACCAGCCCAGTTTATTGCCATCAAATCATATTGTTTTAAATTCAGAAACTATGCACTTCTGTTTCATTTGACAAAATACTGTTTACCTTATTTAATCTTGAAGTCAACTTATTGAATCAGCAGGGTTTTTTTTTTTCTTTTGCTAACGTGTTTGTGTTTACGTTAAGTGCAACAAACTGTTCCAGTGATATGAGGTCAGTGTTTATGTGTTCAGCAAATAAAAGTTCACAGAAAACTTTTAATTGGAAGCAGTTGTGTATTTGCACACAAAAGGAGTGAACTACTTATTTGTTCGTTCCCGTCTGTTCATTGTGAAAATGTTATGTCTTTATTGCAAAAATAAACCAAGAATTTTCCTCCAGGAACTGAATTTTACATCTCACGATTTTCATAAAAGAGCCAGAGAACATGTCAGTAATGCGCACCTCAGTCTAAGTCTTCTTTTGGGAACCTTCCTCGTCTTTCCAGGCAGCAGAATGCAGTGGAAAGCTCTTCATCTTCCACTCATCCATGCCCACGGCCGAGGCTCCTGGAAAACTGAAGAACAGAGATGACAAAAAGCTGGTCAACACTGACAAAGAGAAAGTGAGAGGCTCTTTGTGTTTTGATAACTTACATAACGCAGCTTGTTCTGAACTTCAGATAGACTGATAGCAGTTGTGAAGTGATGGGAAGCAGAGTGCAAGTCTGGGCTCAGCCTGCTGTCAGTAAGCTGAGACATTTGTTGATTTTATTGATAGCAATGCTAGTTTCTCTCTTATTTAAGGTGTTTATCAAACAGCTATTTTTTTTTAAATAAACTCACAGCACAGCAACACATACTCCTGAACTTTCATACCTGAAATTTTGAAATATTGAAAGTGTGTGATAAGCTATAGTATGCACTGTTTTCAAGCTTTGTTTGAAACCAAAGAATGACACTACAGATGACTGCCGACTTACCCAAAAATGATCTTTTTTTGTTTTCCTCTATAGACTCTGTTCCAGCCTCAGAAGAATGTGTATGAGCAGCTGTCTAAAGACTGTGCGACACAAGGCTGCTGTGTGGATCTCTTCCTTTTCCCCAGCCAGTATGTGGACTTGGCAACCATGGCTGATGTTCCTCATCACACTGGAGGTTCTGTCTACAAATACAACAACTTCCAGGTAGCTTGCATATCTACTTACATTATACATAGAGATGTCACGACATAAATATTCAGCAAGTTGACTCATGCCTGTTATTTAAAGTGAAACAGACTTTTTTTTCCCCCTTTTGCTTGTGCATACACTTAAAAATCATAATTTATCATGGAGACAAGCACATCTCTAAGCTAATAATAGTGAGCTGTTGTGACTTATGTGGCACAGCAGGTGCAGACTAATGCTGTCTCCTAAAGGACTGATGCAACAAGCATGGGAAGTTGTACTTAAGAATACAAACATGCTGTATACTAAAGAGGTACAGCGTGGAGTTGCAGTTGTACTGAAATCTTACGTACATGCTGGATAAATGCAGGCAAACACAAGAATACACACGTTTGTCAGATAAACCAGTCAGATTCCCTCAGTGTTTTATTTTTGGCCAGTTGGGACTATTTGATAATTGACCTAACTTGGTATTGCACAGAAGTGATTGTGTCAAGACCAGAGTTTACAGATTTGCCTCAGCCTGCTTGCAGCTGGCATGAGATCAAATGGTGACAACACTGACACCTGCTGGTTGACAGATTGACAAAGATGGCGAGCATTTCCTGAGAGACCTGAGGAAAGATGTACAGAAGAGCATTGGATTTGATGCCATTATGCGTGTTCGTACCAGTACAGGTAAGAAACCATTTTATACATTCCAGTGTATGATAGAGGTGACTCAGCAGTTTACAGTGTGGTGCCTCCGTGCGTCATCCTTCAGGCTTCAGAGCCACAGACTTCTTTGGCGGCGTTTACATGAATAACACAACAGACATAGAGATGGCAGCTGTGGACTGCGATAAGGCTGTGACGGTAGAATTCAAACATGACGACACTCTCAGCGAGGAGACTGGGGCCTTCATTCAGGTGTGTGGCATTTTATCATGTTTATTTGAAGAAGGAAAAAAAACGCATGATTGTTCATAAACGTATGTTGTCACTGCTTCCCAGTGTGCCTTGCTGTACACCACCATCAGCGGTCAGCGCCGTCTCCGCATCCACAACCTCAGTCTGAACTGCAGCTCGCAGTTGTCAGAGCTTTACAAGAGCTGCGAGACGGATTCACTCATTAACTTCTTTGCTAAATCAGGTGGGTTTAAATGTAAAGCAGAGCTTGGCAACCTTTACAGGTATTGGAAACCAGAGATAAAAATTAAGAGCACCAAGAAGCTTTTAGAGACTGCACTTGCAACAGTCGGCTACGGCTCTGGCTAATGAGAAGCCCACGGTGATAAGCGAAAGGTCAGCGGTGGGAAATGATAAGGCGACCAATCACGTGTCTAATACGCAACCACCCATTTCACCATCTATAGTTTCAGTTGAGTATGTCATTTTCACTGAGGAATGTGGGATTTTGAACAGATTTTCATTTGTCACTGTTAAGTCAGTGAGAGTTTTAGCAACGATTTTCATAAAAAAGTATTCTGGACTAGTTTTTACTGGACTACCCTTTTGTAATGTCGCCTCACAGCTAGAGAGTTCCTGGTTCAAATCTCAGCTGGGGCCTTTCTGTATGAAGTTTGTGCTTTTCCTCCTGTGCATGTGTGGCTTTTCTCTGGGTGTTCTGGTTTCCTCTCACTGTCCAAAAGCATGTATGTTGGGCCAACTGATGAATCTAAATTAACCATAAGTCAGTGTATGTATTCACATATGTGTATATGGTAATGTGATGGACTGGTGACCAGTCATATCTCGGACTTCTTCCTGAAGAGAGCTGGAATAGGCCACCCTGAAAAAGAAGCAGCAGGTATAGATGATGAACGGATAAAGTAATAATGAGCTGTAGACGTGTAGTCTAATGCATAATGTGTTATTAGACAACCCATTTATCATTCTGTATCTTTCTACAGCTCAGTAGCTTATGAGTCTTCTGTCCTCCTGTAATCTGCACATGAAGACAGCTGTCCCGCTGACCTTTCTCACTACCCTTCAGCTATTCTGCACTTTTTTTTCCCTACTTATTAAAGTATTTTCTTCTTCACTACCTTTTTTTTTGTTCATCAGAAGACTGTTTTGATTCCTGGCCTGCTTCTCTCTCCGTCTCTTTAAACCAAACTCTCTCCCTAACCCAGCTTACCGTGCCATACTGAACCAGCCTATAAAGAACGTGAGGGACATCCTGGTCAACCAGACAGCCCACATGCTGGCCTGCTACAGGAAAAACTGTGCGAGCCCCTCGGCCGCCAGTCAGGTCAGTATAGGAGGGGTTTGGAAGGAAATGTATGTGTTAAGTTTTTTAAATATTCAGATTTTAACAGTGACGTTTGTCCAAATGTAGCTGATCCTGCCTGATGCCATGAAGGTGTTCCCCGTCTACATGAACAGCCTGATGAAAACTGCTCCTTTGGTAGGCAGCACAGAGCTCTCCACTGATGACAGGGCCCACCAAAGGATGTCGGTCATGGCCATGGGGGTGGAGGAGACACAGCTGCTGCTATATCCATGCCTCATCCCACTGGTAAGGGGTAGACAAAGTCACACTGGATGGCAACAAAATACACTAATACAAGCATTTTGGGTTTTTTTTTAATCCAACTTATCCTCAAATCCACATAAAGAGGTGAATAGAAAACTAATGTGGATTGAATCATCAGAGAAATATTCAGCATCGGGTATCAGAACACTGAACTGTACCTGCTTTTCTCAGCACAACCTGGATGTAAGCAGTGAGGCGGTGCCTGCTCCTGTGCGCTGCTCGGAGGAGCGTCTTGCAGACTCTGGCGTGTTCCTGCTGGAGAACGGGCACTCCATGTTTCTGTGGCTGGGCCAGGCGAGCCCACCAGACCTCATCCAGGGTCTCTTCAACTTGCCCTCTCTCGCCCACTTGCAAGCACACATGGTGAGAATTCCTTTAGTCGAGCTCCAGATGAAACAGCGTTTGCTTTTTGGAGTTATTAGATGACATGGCTTATCTTTTCCATGCCTGCAGGAATTACATTATGTCAGGGGAAATTCTGGATCTTTCCAGTATGCCTTGGAATCACAAATACTCTTTTGAGAAATGAAGTCAGCGCCTCATAATTCAGAAAATATTACATTTGTGCAGAAATAAAAGCATATCATTCTGTATGAATCATTTCTGGGTGCTGTAAACTAAGTTAGCTTAAGACATTTATATTCAAAGCAGAACTTGTGCCACGGGGAAGTAAAAAGGTTGTAGTCTTTGAGAGATTCATACATTGCACAGATTGCACCAATATTGTTACCCTTTTTTTAAATTAATGTTTTTTCTCCAGTGCACGCTGCCAGAGCTGGACAATCCGTTATCAAGGAAGGTCCGAGCAGTCATCGGAAACCTTCTTGAGAAGAGGCCAAACTCCATGAAGGTAGGATGTGTTGTGAAACAACACATTACTAAAATACTCTCTTTCACCCCCAATCATTTTGTTCTCCATCCCAGAATTTCAAAGCATAAAGTACAAGAGCAAACAATGAAGAAATAAATGATCTCTGCTACCACCTAGTGGAGCTGGGAAGTAAATACATTCCCCCAAAATGATAAAATACCAGTTATTTGTTGCCATGATTTGACTATTTGTACAGCAACAACTCTAGAATACAAATAACATAACCAAGTGTCTCTGGACAAATACTGCTTTTTAAAAGATTTGGTTCTTTAAACCTTGTCCTGAACCTTCTCAGCAGCCATAGGCTTCTCTGTCAGCGAAAAGGATATAAGTTAGCAAAACATTTTGATCTCAGTTTGTAATGAAGTCATTTGAAATGGCTAACAGTAAACAGGTCAAGTGAGTAAAGGCTCTTAGTACTATTAGACAGGAAGCGTTATAAAGCATGTCAGTTTTGAAAGTTTAACAAACATACCTAAATCAGCTAATCCTTGACTGGCTTAGCTTGTTGTAACAGATTTTCTGCCCTTCATTTAATATTACTCTGCATCCATAAATTTCAGTACAGCTTGAAGCTAATAAACTAAGCACCAGTAAAAAGAAATGTAAGCAATGTACAGTAATCATCGTGCTAAAGGGATATTTAACATCGGTCACTCTTCTTTATTTCCTGTTACATTCAGCTGCAGATCGTGAGGCAGAAAGACAAACCGGAGATGCTGTTCCGTCAGTTCTTGGTGGAGGATAAGGGTCTGTACGGAGGAGCTTCCTACGTAGACTTCCTTTGCTACGTTCACAGAGAGATCAGACAGCTGCTCACTTAACCCGCCAGTGGACCGGGAGAGACGCAGCATTTAACGGACTGTGCAGAGGACCCACAGGGTCGGTCTCAGTAGGTTTGATTTGAATATTTAAGATGATCCATGCAAAGTTTCAGAAAGACATCTGAGCAGAAGCAGAACCACAGAGAGAATCCGGGGTCCAAGGCTGCCTCTGGCACCGTTTGGTACGAACACACTCTGACCTTCAAATACCGCTTGCCGCTTAAAAAGGTTTCTTATAAATCTGGAGGGAACGAATTGGACAACACTTCCAACATTTTCCACTTAGATGCTTAGTGTGATGGATTGACTGGAACGACTTCACTGCCTCATGCTGAAATGCATTTTGGCATCAGGCCTACTGGCATAAGCAATACAACATTCACTGTGTATTAAATTACTTAAAGCATTTTTTTTCATTTCACTTTGTAAATTAATAGGGTCTGGATAAGACAAATTGTTATTTATGGGTTGTGCCGTAGACATTCCTTGTTACTCTCCCACCGAGACAAAGTGCATAAGGAGGCTATGCAAATAATTTTAAAGTCCGAGTAAAGAGAATACAAACACTTGCATGGAAACTTGTTGTGTTTGACAATACTGTTAAAAACGCTGAGAAATGTGTCGTACTGAATTGTAGTTCAGTTTTTTGGGCACGTGTGAAATCAGGGTTCCTGGATGGAGTAAGAGTGTATTTAAAGCAAGCAAACAAATAATGATGATAATAATAATAATAAAATGGTGCAGATAGACCCACTTGTGCCATTTTGATGTAACCTGCAAGTGAGCTGCCTTTGTTGCAGAAATGCATCTTTCCCAGGAAGCCTGAATTAGCAAAATTTAGGTTATTGCTCAATTGCGCAGGAATAATTTGATGAAAAATATTTTGATGCCTTTTTTTTTTTTTTTGAAGCACCGTAGAGGCTGGACGAGGTGCACACCAGCTCAGAGAGTCAGATTTCTGCAGGTGGATCAAAGGGGCAGGTTAATGATTTCATGCTGTGGTTAAGGGACTGCGTGTACCACACACCTGTGAGTGGAACACGTGTGATGAGCCACCACTGCTCTGAAGAGATTTGATGGTGATGCACCTACTGAGATAATTAGGTTACTCAGTTACATGAGTAAGAGGACGCTCTGTGTTCGGACCCACAGCGATGGACAGATTAAGGTGAAACCTTTACCAGATGCAGCTGGGATTCATTTTCTTTTTTTTTTTTATTTTCCCTCCATAGCTAAAGTTTTTCTCTTCTTTTCCCTCTAATGTCCTCACTGAGCCAACAGCTCAGCTGCATCACAGCAGGACCTGCCCTCCATGGATGTGTTGGTTGCATAATTTAACAATGTTAATTTTGCGGCATTTGTCTGAATCCAAATTTATATATTTTATGGTTTAAGCTAACTCCCATTAGTGCACCTTATTTAAGCTGGTCTCAGAGCAGTCTACATTCTGAATCAACACACCTGCAGTGCGTCGGTGCAGAGATCTCCTCATTTTCTGATTTTAGAAACTCACGTTTAGCTGAGTGCATAAGGCATTACACTCTATGACTTGACAAATTTGGTATGCATATTTATTTCAGCTTTACTCGGGCTTTAAATGTGTTTTGTTTGTTCTTTTCATAATCAACAAATGCTCAAAGAATACAATATTTAAATGACATTTAATTCCGCTTTTGCTGTCTGACTGGAAAGAGCATGATCACAAACATATGAAAATGGTGGTGAAATGAACCACGATGTGCAAGAACTGAAAATCTCTGATTTTACAACAATTACTGATTAAATGCATGTTTTCACACATGCCCCCACCAAAGTCAGATTCTTTGAACATTTCTTCACTTGTGCAGTGATGCAGAAAGCATTTTGTTTTGGTGCTCTGAGTACACAATGACATGAATGCAGCTGTTGCTCTGCAGCATGCAGTCAACAAGGACAAACAGATTTGTTCTGATGAGAGAAAAAAAAAGCCATTTTTTTTCCACTGAGGAAGAGCTGGTGCTGAAAAAGCAAATATTTAGAGGCAACAGAATGGATGGAGAGACTTCAGAAGGGAAATATTTAGTTTTTCTTGAAATGTGTTTCTGCCTATGATTCAATTGTCAATCTGTAACAATGCAACTTTTAAAACAAGATCATGCTTTGCCAAAGAGTCAGACGTGAATTCTAAAAATATCAATCAATTCGTCCAAGAAGGCTTACTGTTCAACACAAAATTCATTAAAATCTTGTGTAGAAAGGTATTTAACATTTCAGTCTTACGTTGACGTATTGTACAGTTATAGCATTAAACTGTACCACCTTTACTTGCTTTGTTTACATACAGGTAATTGATTCTATATCATTTATGTTATCCATTTGATGAATATCTGATCTTTATGTTTGTGCAGCCATCTTTTTTTTGTATATGGGAAAAAGTACAACATGTTTTGAAAAAATTACCACCTGCCTTAAACTGGTATAATAAATGTTCATGTTAGAAATACATGAGTAGGAATTCTGTTTGGTTTGTATGCAAACTTATCTCAGGTGATTTCATTACCTTACTACTCCAAGTTAGAATGCAGTGATTTGAATCAAACTGGTAAGACAGATGGCTGCAGGTGGAGTAGTCTCCGTGTGTCATGTACATTCCATCCCCAATGCTAAAAAGAAGTTATCTAATAAAATTAGACTCTGTTATTCGCCGTTTGTTTCATGTTCTGATTTTCACTGGTGGAAATTCCATTCGACTCATACACATGTGGTCGTACTCACAATGCACCAATTTTACAACAGGCAGAAAATGTATTTCATTTAATTTCTCCACATCAATTTTGATCCCTGTGTGTAATTCCTGCCTTTCACCTTAAGGGGGCAGAGATTGACCATTTTGTTTTAAAGAACCATCTTAATCTGCAAGAGGATCACTGAATAAGAGAAAACTGATGTATGATAACACAAAGACCCTCAGAAAATATAACTGGTTATTCATTCATCTGCCTGCATTTAAAATCTAACTTAACAAGCAAAAGTAAGACAGATGTAAGTCACATGTGCCAGATTTGATGCTTTTCTTTCTTAAAATATACACATGAATGTACAAAGAGGAAAAAAAAAGTTTTGGGATATTTGTGACGGCAACTTCCACTATGTTGACAGTGTGTGCTCATTTTTTTTTTTTTTAAATCAACAACAGTTAAATGTAGCAAAATATTCACCTCATACACCTGGAAGTTTGATGAAACCTCCCTGTTTTTAATATTGAAGCTGCTGTGAGACAAAAACAGAAAAGACATCAGGATAAATACTTGGTAACAAAGTTATTTGAAGTCATCCAGCAGTGTCGAAACATTAAACCTTTACCCAGCATGCTTTGCTTTTGCCACCATTTGGTGTCGGTCAGGCTAAATAGGTGGACGTGGATGAAGGAAACGGACAAAAGCTGACATTCCTAAAATAATGAGTACAATGCAAAGTCTTTATCGACAACAAAAGCCTGCTGCCCTTTGTTCATAAAACGGTGACTTACATAAACATTAAAAAATGGAGTTCATCCCAGAATTAATTTTTCATTTAATACTGTACAACTGATAATCTTTTGTACAATGACCATAATACCACATAAATAATCAAACACTGTTCTTAATGAAAACTCCTAAGCAGTGCTCCAAAGACAAAATAAAAATGTGTATAGATGGTTTACTTTACAGGAAAAAAAAAAAACGTACGCAAGATGAAATAAAAGACACTGAAAGCAGCATTCCTCTTATGACAAGGATAACATCTTAATCGTCTTAATGCGATACTCATGGTAAATCTAGCTACTTGTGTGCTTCAGTAGACAAACCAACATGATGGTCCGATTTTGACATCAATTCAGTCCTTGTGTTTTCATATTCTACTTGGCAAGTAAACATGAACAAAGTTAAAATGTTTCTTATAGTTCTTTTCTAATGCTTTATCTATAGTATATACAATTTAAAATGGTACAATGTTGTTTTTTTGTTATGCCCCCCCCCCACTTTCAAAGAGCAAAAACAGAGACCACACTGGTTCCTTAAGTTACGTAAAAACACTCTGAAACTGAGAGCCTGGCTGGAATGTGACAACAGATTTGAAGTAACCTCAGATCTTCTGGTTTGCTATTTTTTTGATGCTGTAAGAAGTCACAGTGTTTTCACTTGGCAGTAAATAAAACAAGACTGCAACAGAGATACAAAAAAGCTGTCCAATCCCTTTCATTACAAATATTTTTTCTGCCCCCCCTATTGTGTTTTATTCCACTCCAGTGAAAATCAATGTAGACATTTTGAAAATTCAATTTTCTCTGCCTTGTAGTTGTCTCACTTTTTATTTATCTATTTTTCGTGTTTTTTTTCCCCATAATTTTCAAATTTCTTTTTCTTTTGCACTCCAGTTGTTGAAAGTGAACTCATTCCAGAGTGTTCCTACCATGCTGCCTACTCCTACAGTAATTGTGGCCCACAGTAATGAACAATATTTTATCTATGGTCAAAAGTCTGCATAGCACACTGTACACAGTACGAGTCCAAGTCAGTAATTGGGCCGTGCTGAAGACGCTGTTCTGTCCCGTAGCCTCCACAGTCAGCCAGAAGTTAAAGAACATTTTCAAAGAGGTGCATTGATCGCATGATGTTTTCATCCTGAGGATGAAGAGAAAAACAGAAAAAAAGGGACAATGTAAGAATAAGTCTGAAGTCGTGCCAAAAGAAGGACAAAAGTGTTGGGGATCCAGCTCACATTTTGGCAACAGTCAATGAACTCATCTATGGTTACTACTCCGTCTTTGTTCTTATCCATTTTCTGTTGGAGACAGAGAGAAAAGAAAAGATGGAGAAACAAACCAAAAGGGGGGGGGGGACCAATACAGCAAAATGAACTGGAACCACACACTTGCCTGAAAGAATACTTCTACATGCTGGCGAGGTGCCTCCTCTTTGAGGACAGGGTATGTGCATTTACCCATCATGTCATAGATGGCCTTCATGATGTCCAGCATTTCCTGAGAACATGACAAAAGGGTCAACGGGTTCATGAGAAATAGCAAGAAAGCATTTGCTGTTGAGAGAAAAAGTCTAGTTCCTTCAGTGAAGCTTTTGAATTAAAGGAGAAAATGCCTTTAAGCATCTCAGCTACAGAATAAAGACTCATGCAATTAACTTTTCACAAAGAGCCTAAATCTAATCCAAATCTGCCAACTGCTGCTTTGGTTTATGACTTAAAGAATCATATTATTGTTGAGCCTTTTTATTTGAAATAGTCAGCCTGGAAGGCAAATCAAATGAAAGTTCATCACAAACAGATTTAATGATTTCTTGCACTGATCACTCATGTCTTTCACACTGATGTGAATTAATGAGGCATTTATGTCCCAGAATCCACTGGGAATGTGCATTTTCATGTCTGACTCTGACATGATTTCACATTCTGGTAAAAGCTGATGGCAGTGCAGCTGTGTTTGGATCGATGACCCGTCTTCTTCTGCCAGACCACATGTGTCAAAGTCAAGAGCACAAAGACAATCATATACTTTATAACACTTTGGAAGATATTTCAATGTGACTGCGCGCTGGATGCGGTACCGACATCAAAAAGTGGAATAACTGAGATGGAGAGCAGTTGGTAGAGATTTAGCAAACGTTTGCAAAACATTTTATGACAAAAAAGTTGCTCATTTTTCTCAAAACTGTGCCCTGAAATCAAAAATTTAATCAAACAAAAGAATTAAATTTGACAAACAAACAGTTGAATTTATGCAACAAATTTTAGAACTCTTCTAAACTTGACGTCTTTCAGTAAAAGTAATTGGAATTTTAAATTAAAAAGTCAAAATTTTGTGACATTTGTGATCATATGATAAAAAGTCTTGGTTTGGGGGGGGGCGGAGTTAGATTGCATAATTTGAAATTTTATGATAAATTAGCTTTTTTTTTGTTTTACAAAAAAACTAAATATCAAAATTTCTGATTTTACAAGGAAAAATAAAAGTTTTTGTACAAAAGTCTCAATTTTATGATAAAGGTCATCACTTTTGTGAAATTTGAGATATGACGACAAAAAAATCACTTCATAAAAAAAATAAAATTAAATTTTTATGATAAAATGTCAGTTTTTTTAAAAACTGAACTGTGATTATACAAGAAAAATTTAAACTTTCTGTCAGTCATTTTGTGAAATTCCCTTTTTTTTTCTTTTCTTTTTTTCAGAGTCGGACGAAATTAGCAGGAAATCTGACAACACAGCTGGTTGAAAAATTCAATAACTGGCCCTTTAACAGTAACCACGGCGATGATGAGACAGTTTGACAGCCCTGTTCTCAACCGTGCCGAAATATCAAATGCTTAGATTATATAAAAGGTGTTTAATTTTCATTTGACTGTGTCTGTATTTCAATTGTCGGGGACGTCCTGCATAAATATGATCAGGGACACTCCCAAACCAGAAACTCAACACAAATTTTCCTTTTTAAAATGGACATTTTTCATGTTTATGTCTCCCAAACTGAAAGAAGACATACCTCTTTAGAAATATATCCATCTTTATTGATATCATAAAGGTTGAAAGCCCAGATGAGTTTTTCCTGGACCGTGCCCCGCAGGAGGATGGACAGCCCCGTAACAAAATCCTGTAATAGAAACGACATCAACTTGCAGCTGTGCAATTTAATCACACTGAAAGACTATAACTCTTAAAGAAAGAAAAAAAAAACCTATGGAACCCATGAGGTAAACAAAAAACACTTTTTGTGCGTCAACAATTCTGCTAGCATACCGTCAGTTATTAATTAGAGCCCAATGATAAAACAGCAAGAGTGCAGGCGCCATAAATCAGAAAAAACACATTATTCAAATGATTAGGAACCTCATATTCTGGTCGGGCCCTCAGGAGAATCCCTTTGCTTTTAAACTAAATTGACTACACTAAAAAAGTGGGGCTTTAGTTTGGCATGACGACAGCTTTTCTGGCCTACTAAGCAAATATATATATATATATATATATATTCATGAATATTAAACAATTGTTGCTACTGAATAAAAATAATTGAAACTGCATCTTACAAAATGATCCAAAGGAATGCATTTTTAACGCCTTAATGTTCTCTTCTGTGTGCTGTAGCTGGACACCTGGATGAAAACTTTTATGAATACCAGTTCCTCTAGTTTTTAGTGCATCCTTTAACGAGTCAACCCCCACTAGAGTGAATATTTGACTCTTTGGAAGACTGATAAATCAGGCATCTTTGGACCAAACCAACATGAAAATACTTGGCTTACCTCAAAACTCACAGAGCCATTGTGATCTGTGTCAAATGCGTTGAACAGGAAGTGTGCGTATGTTGAAGCATCTATAAAGAGAACATAAAAAAAAAAAAAAACTGTGGTCATTACAGCCAAGCAAACCACTGCAGAAGCAACATTAGAAACAAGAAAGGGCTTCAAAGAAACTGCAGTGAGAGGAGAAAAAGATGCTCAGAGGTAGGTTTTTTTTCTTTGCCTCTAGTCCAGTGTTCCACTACAGTTACTGGTATGCCTCCCTTCTCTCTGAGCAGATAAATCAAAGCCTCTTAATGTTTTCTGTCTTTGTCCTGGAGTGGAGGCTTATTTATTTATTTATTTTGTTAACAAAATGATGAAAGCAAACAGTGAGAAAACCTGTGTCCGTCTGTCTGTCCCTACTGTCTGACATTACCGTATTTCCTCAGATGGTTGGTGAAGTTTGTTAGTTTGACAGTCGGTCCAGCGAACAGCGAAGATGAGAACCCAGGCGGGGGAAAAAAAAAGAAAAAAAAAAAGAAAGAGAAAAGCAACGAGCACAGACCTCCTTGTGGGAAGAACTGCGAGTAGATGTCTTTAAAAGTTTCTTCGTTGACGACTCCACTGGGACATTCCTGGAAGACAAAATGGTACAAGTTATTTGCCATCTATAAATTAAGCACTTGGCTCAAACTTAAGACTTGCCAATCAAAGTTCAGTAATAACTTTCGTGGAAAGATTTATTTGGAGAGCAAATCTATTCCATGGAGGACTCATTTTATTCACCTTCATCTTTAGAGTGCAATAACTGTCCAAAAACCCAAGCTTAGATTTATTGCGTCCAAATCCAAACCTAGAGACCTTATCCACAGCCATTCAAAGTCACCCACCTTTCTGCTGGTATTTATTGGAAAAGACTCTTATGTAACAGCTCACAGAAGGACATTTAGTCTCTTTTGAAAGAACAAAAGATGTTGGAAATGACCTCGCTCTGAAACGGATGGTGATAAAGAAAGGTTTGCTGTGAATGTTCTGTTTTTCACCTATGACGTGAGTCTGCACTTTACACTGTCAAAAGAAATAAAACTGAGAAAAAGGGGCAAAGCTCCACCTATATGAGACAATTTTTGGTGCTTGAGAGGGAGAATGGTCAAAAATGGAGGCTCCTGTTTGACTTCAAGAATAAAACATGTGAATATTAACAGCTCTCTGACACTTTTAAACAGATGCTGGGAGGTTTTATGGGGGTTTTGACATTTTCTATACCGATGCATCATCTGCAGATTCACACACACAAGTCGAAAAACATTTGCTAAAGTCTATAATAATAATAATGGTCTCCAAGGTCACAAAGAAACAAGAAAAAGGTCTCCAGGGGAAAAGTTACTGATCTGAAAATAAATAAATAAAAATAACTTCCAGCCTGCAGTTCAAAAAGATCATAGGAAAAAAAAAAAAAAAACTTTCTCAAGAGTGTCGTGTTTGAAGAAAGTTAAACACTGAATAGAGGCGATGAGCTGAAGCTTCATAGACAGAGGCAGCAGGACAAGATATCTGTGCAGTCTCGTCCTTTAACTGGAGGACGCTGGAAGAAGAATCAGGTTGACATTTTAGAAAAAAGAAAAGTAGAGGTAGAAAGAATCTCAAGCAAGTAGTTAACAGAAGAAAACACTATCATTTACAGGATGTGATACTGGATTGATTTTATTGAGAAATTACTGACCCAGTGCAGTTCCAGTTCTTTTTTATTGTTTTTAAATAATTGAACATCTGATAGAGTTTAAGGTCAACAAAGAAAATATGCAGGATCTATCAACTACTGAACAACTTCTCTCTTGGATTGTTGTCTCAGAGAGAAAACAATCTCAGTACGTGACAGGATTCTCAGGATAACCTGCGTTTCCTGCTTCCTGCGACTGAGTCCATAACATCCATTTTGGGAAACAGGGTAGTGGGGGCGAGAAAAAAGAAGAAGAACTGTTGTCTTGTTTCAAACAAACATCCTGTTTTTCACACAAGGGAAGATGCTGCAAAGCTGTATGAACAATTCCACCAAAACTCTCCCCCTTGGTCTCACACACACCCAGCTCCATGTCCTGCAGGCGGACTGGACTGAGAAACGATCGAGGCTGATGATTTATTCATTCTTGACCTTTTTCACTTTGTGACAAACATTTCAAACAAATACTTGTTCCCCTGCCAGACCTCTGATGCGATGTCTGAAGCTGCCGTTGAGACACCTGGAAAAGCTCAGGTGAAACACTGGCAGTCGACGATAACAAGTCCCCGGTCTCTTCGAGACAAATCAAAGTTGCGATGTCACTGCGCTCAGCGAGTCAACACTTTCTAGTCGTCACTGAGGCCAGCTGGAAGTTACGTCAATCACATTAAAGATGACAAACTTTGACTTCATCATGGCGATGGATGGAGTTACTTCAGGAAGAAACTAATCTGCATATTTTTGCACATTTTAAATGTCAAAAACTAAGAAGGAAGGCTGATGCACATGTCAAAAAACCAGTCTTCAGGTGCGTAGGACGAAAATAGCAAAGCAAAAAAAGATATCCTTGATAACCTATCAAAGAAAAAGGACCTGCACACTGTAGGACTTGCAAAAAGATCAGCTATTTTATTAATCAACGTTTCGGTCCCTTCAGACCTTCTGAAGGAAGGAAATGGGGAAATGTCTAAAACTAACATTTTTGTAGCCTACATTTAATATCCCATGACGACAAAGCTAGATGGAGCTGTTTTTCTGTGTGATGACGTCAAATAATTTAAATCTCTTCGGTTTAGTCAGGAAAGCCTGAAGAGATGTTTAAGAGGAAAACCTGACCTCACCTACATGGAAGATATCAAGCTCAAGAGCAGAACCTTTGTGCAGCATCTTTGCATATCTGACACCGCACATTTCTGTGTTGTTTACTCGAGCTCCTGTTAATTAGCTTTGTTTACGTTGTGTAGCAGTGCAGTTCATGGGGTCTCGTCTGTCAACCTTCGCTTTGTAGTAGTGTAAGAAAATGTTGTGTAATTAACCATCAAAAGACAGGAGGGGATTTTTTTTCTTCTTCTTTCAATTAATTCATTATTTTTCTTCGGTCACAAGGACCGTTTCACCTCGCTTCGCTGTGCATTTTACACAGACACCACTGTCAACATAAACAGCACGAAGTAGGACAGTCGTATTCAAAAGTCTGTGTTTCAAGTGAGCGTCTTCTTTGAAGCTCCTCCTGGCAGGAATGGCGTGGTAGGTGCAGAGGAAGGTAATACAAAAATACAAAAACAAAACAGACACCTGGAAGGGGGACAAACAAAGCCCAAAACATGGAAACAAATTCAAGGATCTGACAATGAGGAGAGAAAATAAGAGTATAAATACTGAAGAATGTAACTAAAACAGCTATAGTTTCCATGTAGTACAACTCTGTTTTATGCTGTCCTTTTTGGTATTCTGTGGCATTTGTGGCCAGTTTTGTATTTTGGAAATTGGAATTTGAGTTGCAAACCTGGTCGATGCTAACAAAGGAAGTATGACACCATAATCTGGTGTTCAAGTCAGGGACCAAAGAGTGTGAACTGTGAAAGCTCAGCAGATTCAGACAGACATGAGGATAATACCGCCCTGTTTCTTGGGGTCTGAGGTAAATGGGCTGAAGACACCAGGGATTTTTTTTTCCTGGCAGTTAAGGTCAGAATCAGAGGTCTCGTTGAGGTCTCCATCAGACATATTTCCAGATCAAAGACTGGTCTGTTTTGACCACCTGCACTCAAAGTGACTGCCTCATAAAGTCTGATGTCAGGAAAAATGACCTTGTCCTGACAACTGCATTAGAGGCATTTGATTTGCTCCAGAAAACCTGGACACAAAAGGACAAAAGGCCAAACTTCTCATCATGGGAACCCAGCCAGCTTCTATTAGTCTGACTGGCCTTAAAATCTCTCCTTCACTCTGCTAATGTCACGAGCACGGGGCAAGAAAGAAGTGCCGTTTCACCCCAGCAGATAAATGAACCACACAATACCACTGACAAAAGGACAAAAACCATTAAAAAACTGTAATTTAATAGCCATCATCAAACTCATCCTCTTTTTTCATCTCAATTTGGACTTCAGCCCTGAAAACATCCAGTTACTTTCCACAGATGGATACTGAGATGTTAAAAAGTTTAGTATTATATATCAATGATGTGCTGCTTGATTACTAATAAAAGCATACGAACATACGCAGATGTTTATACGGCATCTTTTACTGTCCCAGTTAGAAAATTAGATGAATGAAAAGTAGATCTCAGGTTGATGGAAATGTGATTAGTGTTACAAGTTGGTGACATGAACCAAACAATGGGAGCAAAATAATTCAAACATCTAAGCTTAAAAAAAAAAAAAGAAAAAAGAAAAAAAGTGGTGATTGGCTAATAAAGAAATCATTGTCATACCAATAATTATAAATGATTCCTCTGTTCGCTGCTATTTAAGTATAAGCCTACTAATGATATAATAACTGGAAATGCAGGAACGTAATTACATTTAAAAGGTTGTATGTTTGGCTTTATGACTTTGAAAATATGACCATATAGACATGGTGTGAGAGATGAGATGAGAAAAAAAGATTTAAACTGTACCTTCAAGTCTGGAGAAAAAAACTGTGCAAATGTGAGATTTCTGTTACGTATGTTTTTTGAAGATTATTACATGGAATACGTGTCTTCTTCTTCTTGTGAGTCAGGATTCAGGTGGGACTAAAGTGACCACCCTGAATCCATCTGAAGGGACAAACCCACCAACTGGTACTTTAGTCCATAATGATGCGCTGCAGGCACAATTTACAAGAAATTGTCACATCTGCCATTATAATGAAAAAGCAGCCATGTATCCATAACCATACGCAGTACTGTCCACCTCAGAGGCAGTCAGGCACATTGTGCAGGGAAAATTAAAAGCCTCATTAAGTGCTCTTCTAATTCTTTTCTTCTTTATTCTCTCCAGCGGAAGCTAATGGGCATGTTTTTGCAGGGACTTGAGTGGCACTCAAAGCAGAAAACTAAAGCCCAGCGGGAACTCCTCTACCAAAGGATTTTCACAATCCGCTTTTTTTTTTTTTTTAAGTCTAATTTTAAGTCATCGCCTCAAAACAGAGGTGGCAAACAGGTGAGGTGCTTAAATATGGGCTGCTCTCAGAAATCCCCCACAGTCAGCTCAAGGCGCAGCCCAAAAAAGTGTCTGTAAGCACGACTGAGCATTTAATACTTTGTGCAAGATGCATGTGAGTCAGCAAAGCATTTCTGAGATGCTACACAAGCAGTGAAACCCTGAAGAAAGCGTCTTTCTAAAGGAATAAATCAAAGAAAGTAAAAGAAGTTATTGATATCTAAGATTAGTGGTAGACATGCTGCTCAGACTTACGTTCTTGAAGCCACGGTACAGGATCTGCAGCTCCTTACGGGAGAAACTCGTCTGTGCTTCGAGCTGCTCAAGGCCCTCAGGGCGATGACGGACGGTAGATAGCTCCAGCTCATCCTCAACGCTGTCTGGAGAGAAAAAGGAAGAAGGTCAGACATGAGCACGTGCTGGTGAGAGCCCTTGGAAACCTGTTTAATTGAAACTTGAATTCAATATAACCCAATTACACTTCCAGATTTCAGCAGTAACTAAACAATCTGATACAAATATTTGCAAAACCCATATCCTGAAGGACAACATTTTACCATCAAATGGTGCTCTACTTAATTCAATTGTTTCACCTCATTATATCAGATCCCTTATTTTTTCTTTGACGAGACCAAAATAAATAAATGAATAAATGAATAAAAATCCCCCTCCTCCAGTTACAACAAATTTGACATCAGAAGTAATTAGTGATGTTGAGACCCCAGAGCAGAGGCTCCTGTGGCAGGGATCATCTCCATGTGAGGTTGTGCAGATGAACTCTGGAATATTTTAATGGCCCAGTAATGATGGCAGACGCTGCCTGGGCGCCGTCACTGATTGCAGTGTCCTCACAGCGCAGCGTTTGACTCATATACCTGAAGTGTGACACACTGTCTGAGTGCCTCATTAGCATCGAGAGTTTTACTGCCAGCTACAGTTTAAAAGGCAAAAGCTTCCACAAACCACATCAAACCTGCTGCTGTGAGAACTTTGCCTACATATAATGAAAATAAAACAGCTATTTATGATCATTTGGATCACCGTCATATTAGAAGAAAAGCTTAAATCAACTTTTTCAGCAATTAATGGCATTTTAGGTATTTTCCGTACAATCAGGAACTGTAGAATCACTTTCCAGAAGTTATTCTATCCACCAATGCTGGGAAGTTTAAGAGAACACATCACAGAGGTGAGAAATACTGCATAAATCAACTTCACAGCAACTTTTTCAACTGATTGTCAATGAAGTAGAGCTTTAAGAAGAAAAAAAAGAAAAAAAGAGTCATTTGTTTTAAACAGACATCAAATAAATCAATAACAATGACTTACTTTAAAATAAAAGACTAGTTAGATTTTTCTGTGGGTTTAATCGTTCATTAGCAGGGTATTTCAGTAATGAGTAGCGCATTATTAATCAGGCTTTTCCAGCTGTATCAGATTTACTGCCGAGAAGCATTGTTACGACAAAGAAATAATCTAATTTCCTTTCTTTTTATGATTTTGTTTTTAAGCAACAGCACAAAGGAGTTGAAATGAAACAAAGTTTAGACTTTCAGCTGTCATTTATAATGGTTTTACAAACATGGGCCTTTTAAAATTGAGGAATTACAACCTCTTCAAGAAAAGGACCTCCATTTTCAGTATCCATGCTTTTCAATACTTGGATGAGATCCCTAGAATCTGGAGCCTGCTGACGTCACAGAGAAGCGAGTTTGTTCCCTGAAGAAGCTTTCAGGCCGTCGCTGCAGCCACCTCCTGCAGCTGCTTGCTTCAGGCTCTTTCAACCTTCACTTTTGTCTTCAGTGACTGAAAATCATGCAGCATTGGGCTGAGATCAGAGTTGGCATTGAAGAATATTCCATTTCTGTACCTTCAAAAACTCATGTGCAGGGTGATTTTCCAACTATTCACCTCAGAATTCATCTTGTTGCTTCTGTCAGCATCACATCATCAGTAAAAACCAGTGAGCTTGCACAGACTGCCACACATACCGATGTTATAAAGCTGCTTTAACTGTGTTTGACACATAATGTGATCTGCTTCAGATCATGAGCAGCTCCTTTCCTTCCATACTTTTCTCTTCCCATCATTCTGACACACATTTATCTTGTTTAATCGGCTTTCCTGTTCTTGAATGTCACCAGAGGTTTCCACCTTGTTGAAAACCCTTCTTTATTTACATGCATGGAGATGATAATGTATCTAACTTCATCGATTCTTGACTTCTGTTGATGTTGAAGGATTTTTTTCTCTAAATAAAGGATTCATCCACTTAAGCCATCTTTCGTGGTCTTCCAGGCATGTCGCTGATGCTGAGCTCCTCACTGATTTCTTTATCTTTTTTTTTTTTTTTTTTTACAAATTTACCAAAGTGTTGATTTGGCCACCCCTTATGTTTTCACCTTCTCTCATAGATTTATGTTGTACTGCATAATACTGGCCTCCTTTACTTACTCTGAGAGCATCTTGGACTCCAATCAAGAGCTTCTAAATACCAAATCAATACTAGATATCAACTCCAGACCTTTAATCTGCTTCATTTGTCTTGACATAATGAGGGAATGGAACACATCTGGCCAATTTACGTCTTTTCAGTCAGTTGTCCAGATGTGTTTAAACCCCTGAAAATGAGGGTGCTTTTCTTTAAAAAGCTCTAATTCCTGATTGCCATATTTTTTTGAAAGAAGTGAGTTTACACTTTGATCACATCTTGATCTTTTATTTCAAATCCACTGCACTGTTGTATGAACACAAAACATGTTGTGCACTTGCGTTTTTGCATTTAAAACCTTTGGTCAAGACGGCAAATAGTTTTCTAAGAAATTTTTTTTCTACATTATAAGTTGTGTATTTATGCATTATTTATTTCAAAACATCCACAAACAAAGGTTGTTTTTTTTTCAATTTACTTTTTCAAACTCAGCTCACCCATTATTACACATATCAGTAATTTGCTGATGCTGTGGATCTGAATTATTTAATCTTTTGAGAAATTAACAGTTATTTTTGAAAGGCTGTGCAAAATTAAAGTGAAAACTGAGTGAACAAGAATAATAACCCAAGCACCACTGACTCCACCTGTTGTTATGACAACAGAATAGGTTTAACTTTCCTTCCTCTCCAACATGACACATACACTGTATTATCAGGTAATGACAGTGTGATTTTTAAAGATCTACCACAAAAAAAAGGGTGCAAGAGGTCATGAAATGACCTGTTTCCAAGAAAAATGTCAAATGTCAAAAAAAGTGTTTGAAAAACCAAGTTTCACAAAATCAGCTGCAACTCAAATGCAGCTTGAGCAAAGGCACAAAATTTGGAAATGCAACAGAGACAAAAAGCATCTGAGAAAACATCATCATGAAACCATCAGAGACAAAGAGAGGGAGCCACTTGCTTTGATTACTGGAGCTGGACTTTTTGCCCGTGGAGCATGGAATGAGCCTCATGAGTCGAGCTCTCACCCCGCGCTTGTGGACAATCTGAGGGTAACCTGGGAAATATAGCATCAGGTCTTGTGGTTACCCAGGCAACAGCCTCAGTACATTCTAGGAAACTGGAAATGCAACATGTGAAGCTCTATTTAAGTTCAGAGTCAGAGGGCTAATCAAATTTAATTTGATTATAAAAAGAAATATACACACACACATATATATATATATTATACATATATATATATATTTCCGCCCTGGGGAAATTTAAAGGCACATATGAGATGCTTCTCCTGGAAAACAAACTTATTATAAAACAATAAATAAATAAATAATTTAATAAATAAATTAATTTTTTAATGACAAGAAAATAAGTGTAAGAACTACTATAAACAATATATAACAACAAAAACTGATACAATATTTAACAAAGACTGATATATGCAATACATAAGAAAAATGGTGCCATAAATATTAAATAAATAAATAAATAAATGTAACTGATTGTTCAGGACATCAATACGGTATTTTGCACTATATAAAAGGAAGGATATTATGTGGGAATAAAGAAAGGATCATATGTTTAGGTGCTCTAAGACACCACCAACACAAAAATGTTGGAAAAAAAAGGTTTTCGTATCACTTCATCTGTAGTCGCCTAAATCTGATTGAGTGAGCTGTAAAGTCGAAGCTGCAGGGAATTATGACATCGCACATCCAGACAAGGAGAATTATTCAGTCTCCTCGTTTCTAAAGCTTCCCAGATTTACATCTCGCTGCATTTGTACCTATGAAGTGGGTGGCACGAAGATGTAACAACATTTCACACCTTTCCACTCATCCTGTGGATGGAGGAGATGTCAAGTTACTGACAGAACAGTGTGATGGCTGCGTTTGCGGCCAAACCACCCAAAAAGAATGTCGGTAACATTATTTTAGTTGTACATTTGTTTAGAGGTATATTATTTCATTTAGATCATTTGCACAACAGTTTTGTTGTTTAATTCTGACAGTACATTAGTTCTCTTTGTAGTGCACACATTTCGTTAACTTATTGGTTTGTTTGTTCAAAGATTTTTAATTTCCTTCTGTTTGAGTTACCAGTTCTGGGATGCTGCTGGGCCCAAGGAGAAAGAGATTTTCAACTCTGCACAGCTCTGAAATGCCAGACACAGCCAATCAAGCCAAACCATGAGGGATGCTCCATGGTGGTGGTGGTGGTGGTGGTGGTGGGGGGGGGTAGTTTTGGTTAATGGTTTGCTTTAGGTCTATACTTTTAAGTAATTATTTTGCTTAATGATTTTGTTTTTGCACGACTGAAGGATGGTTTGTTTGCTTTGGGTTTTGTGTATTTATTGTTTGTATTGTATTGTCGATTCCCCTTTGTGTGTTAATGGTCTGATCAGCCATTATAGCCCTCTTGTGTGTAGAGTGTCAGGTCAGTTTGTCTTTGTAGTTCTGTTCAGTTGTGCTTATTTTTCATGGGATAAAGGTTTCAGTTTAGTTTGATTTTGTTGCCCTCTTTTATGGGCCCTGTTTATTCTAGTTTGATTTTGTTAGAGGAATAAAATCCATTATTTAAAAAAAAAAAATTCTTGTCATTCCTTGTTGCCAGCGTGCTCGGCCCCTCACAATAGCATAGCTCCATTTTTCAGTCTCTTTGGTATTTTCACCAAAATATAACACTGGTATTTCAGCAATGCCTCTGGGAATCATCTTAACTTTTGGAAGAAAGGAAAAAAAAAGTTGTGTGCCTTTTAAGTTAAAAGCTGCACCAGGCAGGATGGAGAGATGACCACTCAAGATCGATTTTTCTTTTAAAAAAATAAACCCAAAAAGTGTAAATGTGACCGTAAATGTGTTTCAGCGATGCAAGTTCCAGAGTTTACCTCTATTATGTAGATGTAAAGATACTTCTAAGACTTACAATACTTAATATCATAATTTTCTACCTTTCAGTAGAACAAAAGGAAAAACTGAACCTGAATGTATAACTAGACGAACAGTCCAAGAATGAACTGATGTCCACAGTGCATAAAAACACCCTTGACTCATGTGCAGCACCAGTTGAAGTATAAAAGTCAATAAATACTGAGTCCACACCCTGTCCCACATGTGTGCAAGCCCATTTCCCTCCTCTCTTAGGGCCATTGTCAAAGATTTAGTTTGGGTTTGATGCCAGCTGTGGGTGGTGAGATGAGTCCTCGGGTGCAGCAAATCATCAGTCCTTCATCGAACTGTAATTAATTGCAAGACTACACTTGCAGGTACCAACAGCAGTGGAGTTCAAGTAGTCAAAAAAACATCAGGATGGCTGATGGGTGTTGCAAGAGGCCTCTATAAATCTGGGTTATAAAGGGATGTAGTAGGAGCAATTATATCATATGAGGGAGGTTCTGAAAATTGGGTCATAAATCTGAAACCAAGGTGCAAAACTGTTGAGAAAAAGAGAAGCCTGCTTGAAAAAAGGAAAATGTATTAGTAGTTTTTTTTCCCCGCCTTTCTATTTTCTTGGTCAGCAATTTTATTCTTGGACTAGTCAAGTGCAAGAATAGTTTATTCACATGAATTCATTGTGTAAATGGCTTAAAAGAATATTGAGAGCAGCCAGGGTTTAGACCTGGCATGGTGTTCATAAACATTATTGGACAAAATGCACCTCTGATGTGCTTTACTGACAGTCCACATTGGAATGTCTTATAATGCAATAAGTTTGAGATTTAGAGGATGAAATTCTAATCCTCTCATTACTTTCCTACTTGAGCGTGGCTTTTGAGTGCCCCCAAGAGACTGAACCAGACACGTGTTGCTTTTGTTACGAAGATATATTAGTCTTGACAGCAGGTTCACTTTGAAGCATTACTGCACCACACACATGCATCATTTCTGCTTGGACCTCAAGGGCAATCTGTGTCAGAGATGATGTTTCAATCAAGAATGGCAGAGAAAACTATGATGACATAACAAGCTGCGATCATGGACTGTCGGGGAAAAGCTGAGCAATAAGGTGGCGATAAAAACAAATCTGTAAGTGGAATAAAGCAGAACGTGAGCGGCACGATGCTTAATCGGGCAGAAAGAGAGCATTCGTGCAGCTGTGGCTGTCTGATAAATGCTTGCTCTTTTATTTTATTGACAAAATGGATCTGACGAAGTGTGTGTGTGTGTGTGTCCTTTTTGCAGAGTGGTGCCCATGTTGTGGGCCCGTCTCACAAAGCTCAGCATTTTGCTGCTATTGTAACACCATCCATCCAATTATTAAATGTCATAAATGGGTATTGTTGTCCTGAAGAATCAAATGTACAAGCAAGCAAATTCATTCAACTATACAAACACATTAAATTTCACTTATTCAGCAATTACTGCACATGCACATACGTTTTGTCATGCCTTACTTTTGCCTTCCTTGAAAGGAAAAAGAAAAAGAAAAAGACCACAGCAGCTTGCTGAATGACAGCTGCAATAATTGGAGGCTTTATTCAAGTGTACAGCTCATCAGAATTGTAATTCAGAGCCATATTGGAGAAACAAAGCTGCCTGAGCCATTGCACCCTGCAGCAATACAAGAGAACCCTGCAAGGGTCTTAAAGAACAATCTCTTAGCAAAATCTAATTACAATGGGACACGGTGTAACCAGCTTTCCTGACTATAGCTATAAAATGCTCTACCACACACCATCTTCTTCATCAATGAGCCGACAAAAACCATAAAAATCCTGAAGCCCTAAAAAAAATTAGCGTCAGTATATTAACCTTCACAATGAGTTTGGACTGATCAATTATGGCTCAGCTGCTCCATCCCTTTTGGTTCATAAATCAGCTTCATTTATCTCAAAGCTAAAGTCATGCTGGAGGGTAAGACCTCATAAACTCTTAATTCAATTTCATAAACCAAAAAAGTGGCTAATAAATAACTGATAAATGTGCACAATGTACAAACTCAAGTGTTTTTACCTCGCCACACATGGCTGCTTGAAATCAATAAACCTGGGATCTGTTCTTGTGCTGAAGTGTACAGTTTGATGAAGCGTGCTGCTGAGTGTGCGGCTCCCTTTTTTGTGGTATGAGGGTGAATGCAAGTGCTGGACTTGGAAAATGATGCCTTCAGGGACCACATGAGACAAAAATTGATAAAGTGAGTGCAATAGCCTTTACTCAATCCCAGATTGTAATATGTAATAATTAAATGACTCTATAGTGAGGAAAGTGTGTTTAATTTGCGTAAAACAGACCAAGATAGTTTTTCTCATCAGACCAGCATTTTACTTAACCATGCAGTTTACGTCACCACTGTCTTTTACTTAGTGGTCTACCCTCCCCCAACAGTTAGAATTAGATAATACTCATACTTGGTGTCGTAGCACCAGGGATGTGAGTCTGAGCAGCTTACAGTAGCAGCCTGAAGATCTCTGACTATGAATGGGAAGTGGCTCTGGGTTAGGGTTTAAAGCCAATTTAGAGTTTAAAGCCAATTGCTGGGGATGTGTAGGGATAAAGGTGGGATTAAAAAAATCCTAAAACCTCATAAATCTCATATTTAATGGCTAAACTACACGTGGGCAAAATATGGCCCGAGAGCTAATGGACCAACAAAGTCTGTGTGTTCATTGAATGAAAAGCACAACGACACAAAAATGAATATATGCATTTTGTTTCTATTCAGCCCAAAAATCATAAACAGAGCCTCCAGGTAACTACTGCCATTTTACTTGAAGAGCACTGTTTAAACCAACACAACCGAACAAGAGCACTGCACTTTGGCCAAAGCCTGAAACTGGTGTGTGCCCCGCCTCCTAGCTGCCAATCAAAGTGTGCAGCTAGTATTATAGCATTTGTCAGTGTTTACTAGGTGGAGTTAGCCAGATGCTATCAATAAAATGAAGCTACCTAACATGATCACGTGAAGAGAGTTTTGTCAGAAGAGGCACGCAAAAGAGACAACAAGATCCTTTACAAGAGTCATTACTGGACTCACTGGCACGAGTTGAGAGAAGCAGAGGCCTGCAAGTCCGGTGACGTCCTAGCCTTGCTACTATTAGATAATTATATTTTTCCTCCCATTCTATGTCCTGTGCTTTTGAGTTTGGTTGATATTAGGCTGTACTAATAAAGTTCTTTGTTTGCTCTCTGGTTCATAGTTTATTTTGTAATAGAAGCCGGGAGATGAGGTAATGTGGCCGGGCCTTGATAGCTTGCATGCTGTTTACTGTTGTTACTACGAGTTGGGTGCAGTTTCCAAATGAGCCCTCAGGATTCTACAGATCTTCTCTCGTCTGGTCAACAAATGCACGTGCTCACGCAGGAACGTTATTATTGATAGTCGTAACAGACAATTGCACTTCTCAACCAGAGGGGGGTGCTAAAGAGCACAATCTTAAAGGCATTGCTTTAAATTAGACTAAAAAAAAAAATCCTCTTTAACAGGTCAGTGTGGTTTTTGATGGCAAAGCCAGACTTGGAACAAACCTTTATACAAAAGTGTAAGTTGGGCTCCTCAATGGCAATATGTATAACATCAAAAAAGTGCTGCTGTGTTCTGGGACTAAAGGCAAGCGTTTTACATCTAAGCATGCTGAGCTAAGCATATCCCAAACTTGACAATAATTTTAAAAGAAAAAAAAAACATGAAACAATCTTTCATGTTACTTTCCAGAAGGAATATTTTTTACCAAACAGTCAAGCATTTATAAACTGGCATTTCGAGGTACCTAAATTTATATGCTGTCATACTTCCAAAACTGAGCAAGCCTCCATTCGATATGGTGTGATTGAATTTTTATCTACTTTTACCCTCTGACCACTTTAGACATGTGGAAACAGCGCCCACCTGTGCCCGAAATCCTCATAAAGCGAATCAAAACGTCTGATATCAGCCGGATAACATGCTCATGATGGCACAGTTAACATGATGATGTTTAGAAATAATGAAAATATATAGCCTAATGTAGGTTTGTGTCCTGTCAGTGAGCAGTGAAATGACAATTACCAAATATAAATTTTCAAATCTAATTAATTCGGATGAATTTATGCGACCATGAACCTTTCAGAGGTTATCTGCGGGAGCAGGGTTCCTTTCATTCAGAAAGTCTGTGATTTGATCCCCAGCCCTGATATTTAAGTGGATAAAATAAAGACTGTTGTGTATGTGTTTTTTTTGTTTGTTTGTTTGTTTGTTTTGTGAAGCCTAAAGATGGTTCTGAAGGCACTAAAGAAGTTCAGGTTATTTACTATTTAGAAATGTGAAACCAATGCTACATTGCAGTGGTAAAACAAAAAGATTTTATTAGAGAATCACTGATGCTTCAATAACAGATAAATAAAAGGTGATCTGCGAGTGGCTGATGGCAACATCCAAATTTGTCAAAAACAAAACAAAGCGATACAGACACTCACATTTGTGGCTTGCCACCAATTAATTCTCAATCACACTGGGAAATAAAAATATATAGATGTAGGTTTTATTGATCACTTGATGATCTTCATAAATTCTAAATGTGCTTGGTTATTTTCTCCAGAAGAATCCAATATGTATCAGATATTATTGTTATTGATGATATTTTTTCCCTACACCTTTGTAACCCTGCTTAAGTCTATTGTAACATGTGATCATCATCTGCATCTGCTGTACGCCTCCCTTACATGCAATGGAATTAAAATCGAAAGAGACATGAGTAAATATTTTTATTTTTTTTCCCCACCGCAGACTCCTGCTGAAAAACTGATCTAATCTCAGCGTGTTCTGGTAGTACTTATCTGAACCACTCCTAATATGGCTCATTCTGTGTCACGACAATACAGCATAAACACACCGGCAATCTGAGGATATCAAGTTCATCATAAAGCTCTGCTGTCTAAGTCCATCTATGGACAAAACATGTTCAGACCTGTAAAACAGACACTGGTGGAAAATATATGAGTGACTGCAATGGCAAGTGAGAACATGATAAGGTAAATATGATGAGAAAGCTGTACTTGAATTCAACATCCAAGAGATATTCGAAATGAATTCTTGGAATCCAGCATGATAGTATCACATCTTTAAGCAGTTTATATTCTGTAGTCATCTTCTGAGACATTTCAAATCTCTTCTGAGAGATTTTATCTGGTTGTGAACGCCATTTCTCTTCCCAGCATCTTCATGGGATCCTGCTTGTGGCTCTAAGTGGTTTCTAGATCAGACAGAATTAATCACCCTGAGATGATTGCAGTGCTCTCATATGATCAGATCATACATTTTCCCAGGCTGTATACAGATTGAAAACAAAAGAAAAAAAAAACCAAAACTTATTAGGTGGGTGAACAGATTTTCCTCCCCAGAGCCCAACTGTTACAAAGTAATTACAGTACAACAATATAATCTTCACTTCAGGGATCAAATATTATTAAACATGAAAGCAAAAATGAAGATCTCATTTTTATAAAACATTTTCTTTAAATCCAAGACACAAACAGGTGCTGTAACTTCTACATGAGAGTTTCACTGTCCCTTTTCTGTATATGTTTAAGCAGTTATTTTCTATGACACACTAAGTCTAAAATTTCTCCCATCAGCCAGTGTTTCCTAGGACCTTTTTCATCCTTTTAACCCATCAATGAATGAGAACATGGACACTGACATTGAACCAATGTTCAATGTCCAGAGATCGTTTATTTTCTGCTGCCCAGACGATTTTGACATGTTTACAGTCCTCACACCAGGTATTAAAGTCAGTTTATTCCCAGGTGTTAATCTCTTAAAACCCTAATCTGTCTCCTGCAGACCCTCCACACAGATGGTATCAAAGTCAAAATCAGACAGCCGCTGACTGTGTCAAACAATCCAACTCCATCTAATGTCATGACTTCAGCTGCAACACAACACCTGCTTTTGCTCATACATCTTCCATGGCCCACAATATGCAATCATAGCCAAAGGTCTCACAAAAGTTAAAATTTACAAATTCAACAGATAGCTGCAAGGGAAATGTAATAACATGACATTTGATTGCATGATATTTAGACTGTAGCTAATGAAGAGCTTTGTCAATACCTTATTTGATTTTTAATTTAGACTCCCCCATGTCTGCAAAGGTCAGCTCAGTATTAGTAAGACTCTAACTGAGGAACATTTCCAGAAGGTCAGATTTTTATATGGTCAGTTACACAAATGCAGAGGCAAAGCCTTTTGGACCAATTAAATGTAAGCAAATCACCAAGAGCTGGAGGACAGCATCCCTACTTTAAGATCAGTATTCATTCTGATGTTATACTCCCAAGGCTGTGAGTTGTTTTTGAGTTTTATGGGCACAAATGTGACTGACACTTGGCAGCTTACAATTAACTGAAATTACGTCCAGACAATCAGACGATGAGGACAGCAGATCAGCAGCCTATGTTGACATAATTGGCAGGCTTTCAGAAAAAAATAAATAAAAGACAAGTGTGATATCAAATTGACCTGCTGTTGTACAAACGCTACAGGCACAAGTCCTCTCCCACCTAAAATTGGGAAATGTGTTGTGTGTGGCTACTTTGGCTTATCTCACATGTAAATACTCTGTCATCAGAAAATATCTTACTGATGAGCCCTTCACCTCTGATGCTAAACATAAGAGGAAAAAAAAAAAAAAGGAGGTATTCTTCCAATTGGAGTCTGTTCGATTTGTGCAACGAATGAAGCCGCAGGC
>JBAMYA010000010.1:3752845-3779434 GCA_037176975.1 Arrhamphus sclerolepis
TTGAGCACCTGCCCTTTTTGCCTCGTATTAAAAAGTGCCCTTTTTTTTTTTTTTTTTTTTTTTCTTTGAGAAACGCAAACTCCTGTTGGGGAGGGAAAAAAAAAAAAAGAAAAAAAAAAAAAAAAAAAAAAAAAAAAAAAAAAAAAGCATCCCTTAATGTACAAATCTAGCTGCTACGAAATTCTACCCACTGATATGTTGAGAATATGGTAAGATTAATAATTGCTTCAAAGCGGTATTGCACTTGGTTGCATCACAGGTTACCCTCAAGTACATAACTCAGTGTTCTGACTGCGTATTAATGTTCAACACATCAACTTCAGAATAGTCAGTTTCTCAGTCTGGTTAATTAGGTCATAAACATGAAAATATAAAATGGTCATATTTCTCAAACATATACTTTCACTTGAGTCAACTAGCAACTAGTGCAACCGTACGCTTTTTTATTCTGCTGACGAATACAGACGTGTACAGATGTTCTAGTTCATAAACTAGCTTAATTACAAAAGTGTAAAAGCATAGAGCAGACTGAATGGAAACCCAAGTCATCTAATGTAAATATAAAGGAAATTAACCCGATTCATAATTTTATGTCTTTGTTCAGCTGAACAGTTGTGATACTTTTTACTGAAAAAAAAGGGACAGTCATTAGCAAAACGTTTTGGGCTTTTTTTGTCGCAATCGTTTATATGTAAGAGATGATCTATCTGAATAACAAACCTTAATGTCTTTCATATGTCACCTTTCTGAAATCAGGGATTCTGTATTAAAAGGAGGGAAACATCTTGGGACGCTGTTTGCCAGACAGGCAGATGTTGTGGTGGTGATCTGTGACAACTCCAAGGCACCGATGCAAAGAATCACACTACCAAAGAAGCAATTCTCGGTAGGACCCACCCATGGTTGGGTGGCTCTAACATTTTTTTTTAACAGGTAATTGTTATGTTTTAAAAATTTCCCTTGAGGCAGTTCATGATGTGGTTGCCACCTGGAAAAAGTAGTAGGGGCTTTAGAGACTGTGGAGAGAAAGTGGTAGAGCTGAGAAGTGACACAGCAAGTGGTTTCAGTTTGTCAGGATCAAGTACTGAGGAAAAAAAGACAATGCTTGCAAGTCTCAACTCCATAAGCAGAAGTCTATAACCCTGATAAATATAGTCCACCTTGATTATGAAAAAATGTGGCAACAAATAGAGGGGTGATAAAATATCGATATGGCGATATCGAGATACCTCTTTTCACGTTTCATTCTTAGAATTACCATAACTCTTCGACCGTTCACACCAGAGACGTAATTCAAACTGAAGCTGAGAATCGCAGCTCTAATATACGGTACGTTACGGTGGCAGCGTTGCTGGCGCTCTGTTGAGTTGCTCAGCAGGGTAAGAAAGAGGATCAGCGGTAGAGACAGTGGATGAAAGACAGCAAATAGTGAGTGCTTAGCTGTGTTCAGAAGTGTCCTCTGTGCTTGTAGTATTTTCATGGTTCTAAATCATTGTTTTAATGGGTTTTGTCTTCCTGGACATTTTGACTATCATCTTGCTGTGTTTTTTTTTCTTCCTTCCCATTTTCTGCCTGT
The DNA here is from genome assembly GCA_037176975.1 of Arrhamphus sclerolepis. Lineage (NCBI taxonomy): Eukaryota > Metazoa > Chordata > Actinopteri > Beloniformes > Hemiramphidae > Arrhamphus > Arrhamphus sclerolepis. The sequence goes on from JBAMYA010000010.1 coordinate 3,754,422, forward strand.
TTTTGCTAAGTGAAACTATTTGGAGTAAGCCTTTCGCATGAGTTCATAAAGAGAGGACTCAGTTTAAAGTGAAAGAAGTACAGTAAATACTTTGGAGAAACTTAAATACTGTACATAGTGGAGGAAAAAAAATGTAAAGGCAAACATTGGACCTTTTCACCAACGTTGTTTATATGTTGCTGAAGATTCAAATAGTTTTTCTTTTTTGTTTCTCACAGTCTAATAAATCTATAACATGTAAAAATTACACTAATAGATTTTGAAAGTTTAAGTTATCTTGAAAAAATGGGCAAAAGAATTCACAACAAAAACATTTGAGACATTTGAAATGAAAAAAGGGAGAAAAAGTGACAGACTGTTATTAATAGAGTTTGAAGGGTTAATAAAATTTTAAAAACTTGTCAATACACACCCCGACCTACAACAGGAAATACACCATAAGGGGCTGACTCACGCTGCAGGAGGCAAATTAGAAATAGCAATGTTTTCTGTTACTAACCCATGTAAACATTCATGAGTTCCAGTGGAAAGCAGGAACATATTTCTCTATTTAAAAAAAAAACAAAAAAACTACCACTTCTAAAAATCTAAGTGTGAATATCCAACCACTGCAAAACCAAAGACAGCTAAAAGTGTGCAAATCCCTTCAGAATTATTATTTTACCCACATTCACAATCTGTATCCGTCTGTCCGCATGTCATTAGTGCAAAATAGTTTCTCCTCAATAGCACAGATGGCAGCAGTCGCATTTAGCAACTTTTCACACCACTCATATCACAATTAGTGGGAAAATTCCTCGACAACAATGAAACATTTGCTGCAGGACATTTGTATGTATATCTATGTATGACAAATCTGTTTCAAATGTTGAATGAGTCACTCATGTCTTTACAACGAGATAATTGGAACTCAATTAGATGTGAGAGGAAGTCAATTAGGTGTAAGAGGAAGACAAGAGTGCACCCGGAGGGGAACTTATATAGATAATAAATGAGCCATTGTTATTCTAAAATGCTAGACAAGCACAGCAGAGCGGAGAACCCATGAAAGTACTTATGTAGTTTAATCTATACACATATATTATATGGTGCTGTGTACAGAAAGCAAGCAGTTGTTTAGGTTCATATATTAGTGTTACCTCATATGGCTGAACAATTTGGAAACAAATCCAAACCATTCTTTATTGCCAGTTCTCACTTAAGAATATAGCATGCTATAAATACTGAATTTTAAGCCGTCTTAAAAATGTGTTTTATGATTTTCACAAGCCTAATTGTGTTTCCCTCACGGAAGGATAGCAGTAAAACAGTTAAAGGTGTCTTATAGCTATGACCTGGCCATGAAATTGTTGCAAGGCAATAAAAATAGAAAGATGCCTGCAATATTATCTCAGTCACAATGAGCTTTACAACACAGTCGGAATATTATTGGGAGCATATCCAGATCTTTTAAAGCAAAATACCTCCTTACACCGGTTGTCAGGGCCCAATAAGATGGTCCAGGCACTAGGACGCCCAGAAAAATACAATCAAATCCAGGATTGGGAGGAAGGCTAGATGTATTCACTTTCCGTGTTGTGTAATGGAGCCGATTGTTGCTCATGTTGGGTCTTCCTCTGTTTCGCCCGTTTCCGCTATTATAAAAGTTAAAATAATCATTTCTGGATTAAAAAAAATAATAATAATTCAACCCTTGCAAAGCCATAACACAGAAATTTCAATACATGCTGTGCTATTCTGATGACCAAAGCCACTGAAACAGTCCATATTTTCATTTCAAGAGAAGGCAAAAGCCGAGACATGACAATAAGAAAGTTTTCCCAAGACAGGACAGAAATTTGCAAGAAAAACGCAAGTTAAACTTAAACGGGGGGCGGGCTAAAATGTCAGTTTAACATTGCCTTTTGAAATTACTTTCAAAATGAAAATAAAAAAATGTCACCTGTGAGCTGGTTTTAAGTGTCCCGGGTCGCAATTAACTTGAAAGTTTAAAATTGAATTGAAAGAGAAGAAAATGGATGTTGCTGCTTCCCCCCCCCGTTTCTTTTTGCCCTTACAACCAAAACAATTGGGAAATCACACAAAACTGAAGTTAAACCATTTAACATAAACATAACTGTTAATAAAGGCAATATTAAACTGTGGAAATTACATTCCGTCTCAACGTCTTATCCCAGCGCGAGAGCCAGCCTGGTAATTAAAACACCATATTTTCGTCATAACATGCCACCACTTTCCTACCAGCTGACGACACAGAAGCATCCACCCGAGCAGAAATGGTCACCACTCTCTTTGCATCCATTGTCGTTTCCGAATATGGTCTCCTTTTTCCAGTCAGAGAAGGTCCTCCGGGGTGTCAGGTGAACAGCTGCTACTACTTGCTGCTCATCAACTCGCAAGTTTCGTAGCGCGAGCGCGCCGCGTGCGACAGACAGGCAGAGATGCTCGTGCACTCGGCTCTTCGTCGGGAGCGAGCAGGGGAGAGACAGAGATACGATTTTTATGTATTTATTTAACCATTTGATGTACCCAAGCGCATTTTTTGTATCTTTGCTCCTTTTCTCTTTTTTTAAACACGTATTTTATTTTTTATATTTTTAGTCGATATAACAAGGTGGACTAAAATAAGCATGTGACCCTACTCACAAGTGTGCATACCAAAATCCATTCGAATCACTATATTTTGATCCTGCTTTAATTAAACGTGCATGCCCTATTTTTGTCCACATCGTTCGAGGCCGGGGGCTGTTCTGGGGGATTTTCTTGTCATTTTTCCAAGTATATTGGAAATATCTATATTGTGTTTTTTTAGACCATAAAATGGAGTTGCACCATGTCAAAACCTTTGCATTTTAGGGGTGTTTTTTTTTTTTTTTCTAAGAGCAACATTAAAAAAAAGTGATTTGAATGGATTCCTAAAAACACAAAAATGTGTGGAGTCTTTAACATTGAGCAAAAAACAATGAAAAATGCACAAATACTGCTGATATTCTTCCACATACAAATATTAGGCTGCAATAAACCATAAATAATTCAGTTTGCATTAAGTTTGTTTTACACCATAAAATGGAGTTACATAATGACAAAAACTCAGCAATTTAAAGGTTAAAAATTTTGAAAATGAATGATATTTGGTATGAGGACGAATAATGGTTGTTGTTTTTTTATTAGTTGAAAGAAAAGGTTTTTTATGTTACTTTTAATGCTTGTTTTGGTTACGCACACATGAAGGGACTAACAAGTTGTTTTTTTTTTTTTTTAGGTGCATCTAATGGTTAAGTAGCAAATGTTGCACAACAATCACTCCAACTTCACTGTATGGCCAGATTTAGACTAGAAGTTGACTAAGGGGCATTTTAAAGCAACCAGCTTTTTATTTTTTTATTAACTGTGGGAGGAAAAAAGTAGCCCATTCCAGTATATCTGGGATTATTTGGTTTCGTTAAGCCAAGTTGCATCATCCAAAAAGGGAGAAAAAAAAAAAAAAATCAGTCGCTGACCTTTTTGCAGCTTAACAGAAGCAAATCTCTTTAGCCAGATTCAAAGAATTTATATAAATCCTATTCCAGCCGAGAGGAAGAACATTAACGTTTATTGCTTTTGAATGACGATCATTAATGGGCAAAATGTTTCACATCCCTACACGTATATATGCCTAGATGTAACTGCATCCACTGTCTTGTTCTGATGATTTGTGTTTGTTTGGTAAGCCAAAGGCTAAATTAAACTTTTAAATTCCCCAAGCATGTTTCGTCATAAATCCCTGTAAAGTTTTTCACCCCAACGCAAACTGTTTAGTCAGTTATATAATTCTGCACCAAGACAAAACACCTCTGGATGCTGCCTGATAAAATGGGGTCATGCAGATAGGCACAGACAGTCACGCACGCACACAAACTGAGCTCAATCTTTTCTTTTCATGTCACCTTTTCCTCTGTGATGCACACAAACACACTGAATGATAAACATCTGTTCAGGATCGTGCACGTAAACTGTCTGGTAAGAAATCAAAGAGTTTCACACATTGTGGAACTACTTGGTGAAATAGGCCCCAGAAAGCCCCACGATGAGATAAGCCAAGTGTGCTTCTTAACGAGTCAACCTAGTTGTCAGCTAGTCTAATAATTAGAAGTTTTTGTTTTTTGGAACAATGTACAGATGCTTTGCAGAAGGCAAAAACATAGCGACTCTAACTAGTTGTGAAGCTGTCTCCTGAAAACACCTAGGTTTTATTTTTTCCTCCGTCACAATGTAAAACATACTCTTGTTCACTTAAGCACAAGAGACAGCTTTAGACAAATCATGACAACGGAATCTGTTTGTTCAGCAGGGATGTAGGAAATCGCTGACACTTCTTAAAACAGGAGCTTCATCCTTAAAATAAAATTAAAAAAAAAAGAAACTTTGATTTGTCTGCAAGCATCTGAGAGTATAATGAATATTTTTAGATGCATTTATTTCTGGAATATACATACCTCATATGCAGATGAGGCAAAGTTTGAAGCTGGTGCTGACTTTTTATACACAACAGCCTTTAAACAAAGTTATGACAAAGTGACATCATGAACTTTGTGGACTTGAAGTAGTGATTCATCAAGACAGGTACTCAAAAGTGAAACGCGCACATGTAAACTGTAGCTTGTTTGATGTGTTGTATTAACATGTTATTACCTAGTCTTGAAGCATCCAGAAGACACCTTATATTATTATGCCTTCACTGTTTGTCAAACGGTGACCTCTGCATCTTTTTCTTAAGAAAAAAAAAGTTCCATTTAAAAAAATAAATAAATGTGACTTTAGGACAAAAGTTTCAACTCCATCATAAACAAAAGTTGCGATTTTTGTGAAATTTCTTTCAGAAGATAATATGAGAGCAGGTGTGTCCTGAGCACAAACAGAGGCTTAACATGAGTTTATCAAGAAAAACCTTCATAGACCAAGTTCAGGATCCAGCAGGAAATCTGACAACACAGCTATTTGAGGAAGTGAAGGATAACCAGCCCTTCGCTTGTAACCATGGTGATGATGTGGCCTGGGATGAAGCAGAGTTGCACGTACCTGCTTTCAGGGCTGCTGCCGTGGATAGGCTTTTTCTCACTTTCAACATACAGCATGTTATCTTCACATTATCCATCCATCCCTTAAACACTTGGCGAGATATATTTGTACAATTTTAAAGTGAATAAAGGGCTTAAACAAATATCAAATTCTGTTTATATTGACTTTGTACACAGTCCTTTTTTTGTATAAGTGAACTTTCTGTCAATTATAGCAATGTTTAAGCTAAAACAATATGAAATAGGTTCAAAAGTATATCTTCTTTACATCTAAAGCCAAATGATTTCCTTTGATGTTGCAAAATTTTTGATGTTTTTTTTTTTTTTTCTCCTCAATGAACTTCCATCATTGTATAATAAGAATGATAATGATGATGATAATAATTTCAGTATGGAACAAAGGGCAAGCGCGCACACAGACACATACACGGAGGAAAACTGTTCACTGCTGTCACCCATAATAGTGACTGATGCTTCTGCTGATGTATCTACAAATAACATTTGCACCTGGACGGAAAAATGAAGCCAAATCCGACTGGCACAGGTAGATGGATGGCAATGAGGGCGTTAATGAAAGCGCAGATCTGCCAACACATGACAAGAGCTCTGCAGATGGCTCTGTCATGATTAGAAAGTCGTACGCGTTTGTTTTAATCTCTAGAAGAAGAAAAAAAACAGAAAAAAGTATGTAAAGTTACCATCACTAATAATTTACGGAGGGGGGGAGAGTAGATTAACAACTTATCTACTTTGATGAACATTGATATCTATCTTGAACAGAAAACATGTTTTCAGCCGTCTTAATAAAAAAAATACATGAATTAAAAAAGAATTTAGAATGTCCTGCACTGCACACTAACTTGCATAATTCTCATCTAATGATCAGACTTGTAGCAGATTCCCCTCCTCCGAGATAACCAAATGAGCATCTATTTCTGTCCTCCTCTCTGATGGTGCCCAAAGTTTAATCATGATATATTCGGGTTTGCACAAGGTCTCTGCACTGTGTTTAATGAGAAGCCTGTGCCGATATTAGAATGCCATCACTTCGATTCATCAAGGCACACAGATGGAATGGGAGGAAAAATAGAAGAATCTTCATTGTGTGGTATGAAAACAACGGCAGGCTCAGACAGAATGTTCTGACTGGTCACTCTAGTAGAAGAGGCCATGATGAGGTATGAGCTGAAGTCTGAAGTTGGACATTTGATGAATAAAACCTGGGGCTCCAACTTACGTCTCACGCCGGACAGATTCCATTATTTAAGACGGCACTCATAACCAGCTTTCCTGCTAAAAGGTCCTCTGGACACCTTAATCAGTATGAGTAAAATCAGACAGGGGTAAAACAATCTTACGTGAACCCACAACACATACAGTAACATAGAGACAATCTCTGAATTTAGAGCTGGCAAAGAGGTGGAAGGGGAAAAAAAAAAAAAAAGTGGAAAAAAGGAAAATATTCTGCATCAACCCCTAGATAACTACAAACCAAGGTCTGTGACTGTAAAGTGGCCTTATAGACTAGCTTATAATATAACATTGTTTCCACCGTTCAAGTGTTCAACTGTGAATTAAAATCTAATTTCAATTCAGGTCCACAATGTGGGCTGAGAATCCCAACCATTTATAACTGATATCCTCTTTGGCACGATCAAACAAAACAAAAAAAACAGGCTTGCAAATGTCAATTTGCAGACATAAGTGACAGTACAAGTAAGCCATTTGTTCAAACTGTTATGTGGCAAATATACACTGGAAAAAGAGTTGCAGTATTAAGATGAGAATATCAGCAATATAAAAAAAAAAAGCCAGTTTCTCAAACATCCAGACTGCAGAAAAGAAAGTCTGCAGTCTCATTTCATGAAATGTTATTTCAAGTTGAACCACCATGACTTTGACACTTACTGAATTAACTTTGCCTCATTTGCAAGTAAACTTATCCAACTCTACAAAACTCACCAATTATCTCCAGACAGCTGCCTAAAGGTGACACTGATCAAATGCCCTGGACGCTAATTAATACTTTAATCCATATGTCAGGTCTGAGAGATTTCTCAGGCATTAGCAGGCTGCAGGTACAAATAACTTGGGATCTCCTGTGCAGCCAGAGCTGCCTCATTACAAGCAAAGCCTGATGGCTTTACGTTATTAAAAAAATAAAATAAAAAAGCCTCCCCTGCAGTCTCTTGGTTTCCACAACAGAGCCAGATGCTTCCTCCTGGGCTGAACTCATAAAAGCTCTGCAGGGTGCACGATGTGGGAACCTTTTCCAAACATCGGAAGGGATAAAACGTTTAACAAAACACTTTTACCCCAATCTGATGCTGAAGATTCTTTCATCTTTGACGATATGTGAGAGGTACGGTCTTACCCCGAGACTGCTGAACGAGACTCCATAACGGCTAAAATTACTTTCTTTTATCTTAATTTACCATCAGCTTTCTCCCAAGGTGTCCCCCCTGTGATTTTAAAGCAGAGATGCTATCATCTTATTTGTCTTGATAGGCTTTCCCTCCCCTCTAAACACAAACATTCTCAGATTGTCATTCCTTCCTCGCCGACAGCCTTGGATGAACTTTACAACAGATGGCAGTGCTTAAAGAGTCTTGGCGATTATTTGAAGATCACTTTCCTGCCTCCAGGGAACCACAGAGACTGGAACTAATCAACGCGTAACTGCTCTTTCCATAATTCAAAAGTCTTATTATAATTTGTCATATGCATGATAGCTGGGCGATGCATCTTTGCCTGGGTGAAATATGTATTTTATTAATGTGTCATTAATGAAAAATTGGAGCCACTGGAGTTGTCTGGATGGGGATGATCACGACATGCTGATTACTGAACAGTTCTTACACACAGGGAAGCACGTTCTGATGAACACCACATGAAATACGACCTCATGTCATTATTTACTGAACAAAAGCTCAGCCAAAACACAGTCACCGTTTCCACGGGATTTCAGAGTCAGTAGGAGCTAGATGATGGAAAATGTACTTCAATAAGTAAACAGCAACTCACTGTAAAAGTGTGTGTTTTGCCAGATTGCTCATCTGGAGTATTTAGACGTTAAGACAATGCCAAGGAGGAAAGACATCGTCAATGATCTTAGAGAAGCAACCTTGTGCTGCCCGTAAAACTTGGAAGGTTTCATTTGCAAATTCAATATATTCAAAAAAAAAAAGTCGAGTTCAGTTTACAATCAGACTGTAAGAAACACAGGATCAAAATGTACAGACTTCAGTTTAAGGTTTAAGTTGATGAACGTACGATTGGAAATAAGCAAAACTTGTTTGGAGGGGCTGTCAGGAGAGAGCCAGTCTAAAAAATAAAAAATAAAAAAATAAAAACATGGCAATCATTATAAAGTTGCAATGGAACAAACCACACACACTTAAGACCTCTGGAACAATGTGTTTTGAATGAACAATTCCAAATTGGAGATGTTTGGTCATAAATATAGTTTGGTAAAAAAAAAAATATATCAGGATGTCAGCTTAAAAAAAACAACTGTTAAGCATGACAATTAGGGGTTGTTTTACTTCAATAAGACTTGGGAGCCTTGCGATCATGGAGTCAACCACCAACTGTTGGATTTACAAAAGTATCCTTGAGTGAAACGCGACCTCAACACGAATCCTTGCAAACATCACTGCACCGAAGCAGTATTATGATGAGCAGGGAGCCAACATTCCTCAACACATTGTGAATTTATTCTTTCCTGTGATAAAGTTCAACAGAAAACAACTTTATTGCTACTAGGACTGGTTCCACAGGCTACTGAATCATGGGATGCACTTCATGAAACTTCAAATAAGAATGCACACGTGCTGGAAGAACTAATGACGGTGAAATATGTGGTTTGTTATTCAGTTGAGATCAACTTTATATAAAGACCTGATGAGAATTGGATAAGATCCCCCCCCCCCTTCATGTCCTAATACATAAAACCAGTATAGTCTTTTTGTATGTTGCACTGGAAATTTGAAGTCACAGAATCGAGTTTTTCTTGGACTGTAAGGTCTGCTGCTGTTTCCACGAAGTCAGAGACATGCCATTCATCCAGCAAAAGTGATGCTAATCCCTGTAAAAGACTTGGTAGTCAAATCACAGTTTGTGTCTTCCAAGCTTTCTCTCTAGCAGCAAACCCAAGCTGCTCCAACCCCCCCCGGTTGGCCGCAGAGGAGAAAGACAGGAAGGAGCTGGGAGAAGATGGAGACTCTCATTATCCCCTCTTCCCCTTGCAACTTCACTTGCCCTGAGAGTCAGCTGTCAATCACATCACTGGGCGTGAAATCAGCAGGAGCCTATAATGTGCAGTGTACTCACCAAATCTTCCAGCGCGCAGAAAGAAAAACACCTATAGAGCCCAAAGTCACAGCCAGTTGCAATTAAAGTGCTGCACCACTGTGAAGAAAGGAAGCCGAGGCCACCTGAAGGTCAGCAGAAAAACCCAATTACCTGCTTGTCATATACTGGTGGGAGAAGCGCCTCTGAGAAGCAAAACAGTTCTATTGGTTGCAGAAGCTCAAATGATGAAACTGTAAGTGTTGTTGCACAAACACAAACTTTAAATTAGCCAAATGAAACTTTATTACGGGTGGGACCAGCTAGACAAGTGTACGCACAGGGCCACAGCTCAGACTACGTAGTTTCATGTACAACGCTCTCACATGAACAAAGATGCTAGATTAAAAGCCAGTCATTTAGAAAAAAAGAATGTTGAACGTTTGGTGAAACTTTGACAAGACTAACTTTCCAATAATTATTTTAAATGATTTAAAAAAAAAAAAAAGAAAAAAAAGAAAAAGAAAATACAATCAAAAGAAATCTGAAATACACTTCACAGTTTAAAGTCATTGGTTTCACTATGCAGTTTTTCCGATGGAAACTGTTCCTACACAGTAGTTTCATGTTTCCACAAGCTGTTCTTTTTACTGGCTGCACTGTCGCTGCTAATTAAAGGCACTGCTTGTCCATTTTCTTTCAGTGAGCCACCGTTTTGAGTGACAAGATTGAGCCCATATGACTTATTCTGGCTTTCAAGTTCTGTGCTGCCAGACTGCATTATGGGACCAGAGTCTTTACTCAAACTCGACCCTCCGGCAGCAGCTGCCTGCTCAGTCTCCACTGTCCCATTCTCCAGCGTACTACCACCTCCTTTATCAAAGCTGCGGGAGCGCCGGGGCAGGCTGGCGCTGTCACTGCTGTCCTGCTGCAGCTGGCTCTGATGGCGCTCCCTGTAAGCCATGTACGCTGCCCGTCGGCTATTGCGTGCAGCCAAGTCATAGTGATGGTGTCGCCTGTGGGGGGCGCTTTGCACACTGCCCTCCACGCTGGTGGGCACATCGTAGGCATACTCTCGCAACACTGTAAGTCTACTTGCCCTGTGCGTCCGTGCTCTGTTTTTATGATGCCTGCTTGCGTGTCCGTTGATGTTGTTCATCGGGCGGAATTGCACCTCAATCGGTGCTACGTGCATTTTAATTTCGTTGTCGAGCGAGTGCTCGGTCAGACTGTTGTCCAAAATGGTCGTGCCAGTGGCCATCACTGGTGCTGAGGCAGACTTGCACTGAGCTGCCTCTGCGTGTAGATTTGTCAGCTTGCTACCATGTGGTGAATTACGCATACTCGGGACGGTCTTATTCGTATATGACGAGTCTGCGCTGCTGTGGCCAAACTTTGTAGACTCCCCATCTGCTTTGCTGTCAGATCCTGCGGCTGATGTCATCGCCACACCTGGCTGAGGCAGGAGGACATCCTCCTGAGCAGAGTATGCTCGTCTTCCAGAGCAACATGCCTGTGACCAATAGCGCCTCATATCTTGTCTGTTGACACAGTGATGTGCAACCATGAATGCCCCGAGTGCCAGAGCAGCAACCCCAAAGAGGCAAGTAAAAGCTAAGTCAAAGGGGTGGTCCTGTGATACAGCCATAGCACCAAACACCCAGAGAGCTGTGTACAGCCCCAAAGCCCCTCCCGCACCCATCAGCTGGGCAGCAAAGGTGTGCTCGTTCTCCAGGGCTGACAGAGGTACAGTGTGGGGGACCTCATGAGGCTGAAGCTGGAGTGTGACAGGGTGGCAGTGGCTGCCGAGACCACCTGGCCCTGCGTCGCTGCCGGCTGAAGGAAGATGCTGCTGTTCCTCTGTTGACTCCTTCAGCTCATAACGACGTTCGGGGTGTCGACGCAACTGGAGGAGGATGCTGAGGAAGTACATGCAGTCCACGAAGATGATAAATCCTGCTGGACCATAAAAGGCTCCGATGCTTGGTTCCCATGCCATCCAGCAGCTAGAAGACGAAGAGGCAGACGTGACCAACAAATACAGGAAGATATTTTCATTTATATTAAGTTTTTTAAAAGTAAACTTTCAAATTAAAATAGTTCACACTTCTCAATAAAACAACATCTGATCCCTCCATTTTTATGTGACGCTATTAATTATTTACCTCATGGACTTCACGTTGTTGTGAAAACCTTTTGCATCTAATTTTTAAAGTTACTGTCCCATTGCATTTAACAACACAGGGTGAAAATCTCTTGCCTGCGTGGAATTAATTAAACTCCAAAGACACAATCTAAACAGCTGCCAGTGCAGGCAGAAGGGTGGAAGAGCTCACTGTAAACTGGCAGCAGTGGCTTGTTGCTTGGATGCACATATTAATAGACCGCCATAACCAGAACTTCTGGGAATAAATTTTTCCTGTCCTATTAAAAATATCAATTATTTACTAAAGCAATGCAGCCTGGCTGGTCCAAGTCAAAAACGCCTTGTGTCCTCTGCAGAACAGACAGAAAAATGATCTTGTGTGGTTGGATGTTTCCTTCTTTTAACTCAGTTGTGAAAGTGAGGAACTTTTGTTTTGCATTTGTTTTCCTACAAAGGCATACTCACTATGGCGCATTTGTCTGGCTGCCGTAGTTTTTGATGTTCGCTGCTGCAGTGATCCCACAGACAATGATGGGAATCCCTCCTCCGATCAAGTAGAACCTTTCAGAGAAAGCACAGAGTTGGAGTTCAGCTTATTGTCTCTCTTCTTACACGACAAGTGGACATGAAGTTCAGCAGTGTTTTATGTCTCTGCACCAACTGTGGTGACTTTATTAACAAAAGTGACTACTTGAAATGACAGAAATTCAATTTTAATACATGTCAAAAACATTACTGAAGCAACTCTATCACAATGTATAGATTTTCCTGCAAATATGTATGACAACGGTGATTTAAGTGTCATGCTATTTATTTAAAAGAACAAAAAAAAGCTCGTCTTCCTTTGCCCAGTGTTTGCTGTAGTGCAAGCGTGGTGAAATCCAACCTCAGCATGGGTCTCGGTGGAGGCGGTGGCTCGTCCAGCTCCTCATAGCGTTTTGCTTTGCGCGTCATCTGCTTGTAAATGTTGCGTACGGTCACGCCCACCCACAGAGCGGTGGCCAAAGTGGAATAGTGCAGCAAAATGCCCACCTAGAAGAGATCGTCCTGTTACGAGGTATTTCTATGGTACAAAAATGCAATAATGAGTCATGCATCTGTGACATTACTGGATTTTATCAATAAACAAGAGAACAGAAATGATTGGCTGCAGTACATGTAGTGCACGTACAATCGGCAAAATGCCAAGGAATTTTATTTTCAGGGTGTCATTATCTCATTTTTTTAATTTAAAACTTACCTTATGGGAAACGGCTTCATGCCAGAGAAATTCAATAAGAAAGTTGTCAGTTGTTTTGTTTTTTTTGTGTGTGAGTGTGTCAAAATCTTGACAGATGGAGGGCAATGAAAAATTAACTTGTAATGCCTCTCAGTACAAAGCATCACAAGGCTTGCCTCAGGCAAGGGAAACAACAGTAACCGTCTCTCACAGTTTTATGAGATCAGTCATCTTTGCCAGGATATCATTTCAAAATTTTTGTCTCCCATGCACAGACCGAAGAGCTGCTTCATTTATGGCAGTGGAGTATAATGTTTGAAGGAAGAACACACATAATAAAGGGTGTGTGAGTTGTGAAGACAGTGTGGTATGTACTCACCGCTTGGCAGACACTTGCGTATCGTGTCTGATTGATGCCACCAATAAAAACCCCGCAGGTGAGCGAGATGTGGAAGCAGAGGTTGACCAACATGTGCCAAAACTTGCGACTCACGCGGACAGACCTATAGTCACACAATGAATACAACTGACTTTAAATGGAAATGAGGGCTGATATGAGAGCCCTGCATACTTATATTGTAGATTTATGATAACAGTGGTTGATACGAAGTAGTGAAAATACTGATAAATCCAAAAAACAAATTGTAAATAAGGATATAAATACTCCAAAGACAAAACATATGGGACTCTTCTCACTCTTGTAACTTTTGAGTCATATGCTTTCATGCTGCCAAAAATTACAAGTATTTACTTCTTTACTTTAAAGAAAATGACTATTAAAACAAAAAAATTTAAAGCCTGTGAGAAAACTGCAAACATGAATGAATTAAAAATAAACTGATATCATATTATGTACCTGTGATGATAGATGTAGCTAATAATAATGGTGAGCAGGCAGAGAAGCAAAGTGATAGTTGTGGCGTAGATGACAGGATGCAGAGGCTGGATACTTGGAGAGAAATACTCCACACTGCTGAGGTCCTGCAACAGAGATGAGGAGGTGAATCCATAGTTTAAAAATTCAGTGACCTGATATAACCATTTTCCTGGCTTAGTAAGTCTCCGGCAAACATGACCTAATGGCCACTAGGGGGCAACGCACGTCAATGAAAGAATGCCAACAGGCATTCATCGCTTTCAAAGATTAAAAACAGTATAAATTAAATTAGCCCGTCCTCTCTGATGCTGGCCAAGAAGAAATTGCCCACACGGCCAAAATTTCATCAGCTGCAGAGTGAACATGAACCGAAGTTTAACCCACCATAAGGAGACCATAGTTTCCCAAAGAGCTGCAGGATATGGTGGTGAAGTTGTCGTGATGGTCCACAATGCGACAGCCCTCCCTCTTCCATCCTCCCTGACCTCCCGCCAGGGTGACATTCCAGCAGGCGGATACAGCGTCTGAGCCCCGTGCAAACCGTCGCAGGGTGATGTTGATGGGGGTCTTCAGGACACGAACAGACATGCCATCTAAAGGAACACACATTATATGTCATAATGTTATGTCGTTTCACCCTTTGAAATGTAAACAAACGGTGGGACTCACCTATCTTAGCCATAATAACAGGGGTGGCCACACTCCTCCTCTTTCCTCCATCAGCCAGCTGCGAGGTGTTGCCGGTGGACGGGAAAAACTTGCCATTGCGGAAGGCCAGTAAGTGGAGCTTGTAGACCGTATCATCTGCCTGCCCAGGGGTTGTAGCCTGGGTAAAAAGAGACTGGGGCAGCTGCAGGGAAGCCTCTACCACAGTGCTCTGTGAGGGAAATGGAAATCCAACCAATTCATATTTTTACAATGCGTATCTTGTTCTGATCAGGGTCATCTGAAATCATTCAAACTTGTATCGACAGGCTGCAGTCACACTTACACCTCACAAAAATATAACTTTAAAAAGAAAAAAACAGCTCTTAGGTATTTGTAGTTGAAACTAACCTTATAGAGGATGCTGGAAAATGGGCTGGTAGTGTTACATTTGAATGTGAGCTGGCGGTCCTGTCCAGGTGTGCGCTCGGGGCTAGGCCTCTGGAATAACATGCAGTTCATGCCGTTCCAGTCATTGGCCTTGACAGTGTGGGCCTCCAGTGCAATGTTGGGGGATGTCTGCAAGGAGAACAAGGATGGTGAAGTGAATATACTCAATAAACAAAAATTTGCAACACAACATGACATGATGCTGTTCATGACGCCAACCAGGGAGAAGGCTTGAGCGGTAGCCAGGCGGTAGAAGGCAATCTTCTGGAGGCAGGCGATGATACGGGAGCAGGCCAGGGCTTCACGCTGGGCCATCCACAGCACTCGCTCGTCAGCAAGCATCAGGTTACTGGCCATACTAACCATTACCTCACCCAGCTAGAAAACAAGAGATGAACGTGCAGGTGAACAAGCAGACTGACATAAAAGATGGTACGACTTCAAAAAAGCTTTACTTTTGCAGAAAGTTAACAGCATTCTCTAAAATACTTGCATGCAAGTGAAAGAAATTCATCACCAAACACCCATAAGACTTTTGGAAACTCATTCACGGTTAATTTTTCATGCTTGCACTCCTTTACTTTTCCTTTCTTTGTGTTTATCTGTTGCTGAAGGTCGACAGGACAGTTTACAAACAGGTACTTCGAATAAACTAAATTGGTCTTAAGTCGGGAAAAGTACTTACATCTTTAAACTTCTCAACAAACTTGCCAAACTTCTCAATCATCTCGGCCACAAAGATAATGTCCATCTTGTCTGAGAAGTTGGCAGCATCAATTGTGTAGAGCAGCAAGCTTCTCGCTTTAGTCACAACATTACTCTCGTTTAGAGGCATCTAGAAAGAACGTTAAAAAATTTAATAATAAAAAAAAAAAAAGTAGAGAGTTTATCAGATATATAGCTGCAGGTGGCTTCTATTATTGGGGAAAAAAACAGCTTAATCAAAATAATTCAGAGTATGGTGAAGCTCAGGAACAAATGAGATCCTCATTGAGAATTTTATTATTTTAAATTAGAGCAGTTAGACACATACCTGGTTGATGATGTAGAGAAATCGAGTTACATCTTTCTGAAACTGGCAGTGAGAGTAGTCCTCCTCTGTCCACTGACCCTCACGATTGCAGTAGCGCCACGCCTGCTGTTCTTCACCAGAGCTGCCCATGTAGGTTCCTGCGCTTGATGGCAGTCTGTTGCAGGGGAGGTAGGCTCTGATTCCTGCCAGAGTACGTGGCCATCTGGAGGGTTTGAAATAAATCTTGTGCAAATGACCCATGCAGTGCCTTGACGTCCTGTTTACTTTGTGTAATATGATCCATAATGTATGCATTAAACTGATACACAGTCATGACATTTAACCACAAGATGGTGCTCTTTGCACAACAGAACAGCAGCAGCTCAGCAAAGAAATGATCCAATAATGATGGCTGGTCTCACAATGATAAAGAATAATAATAATGATATAAAGCTTTTCCAGGTCAAAGAACGTGAAACTATTCTATAATCTAAAATCTACCTGAATTCTCCCCTGTTGTTGGAAACGCGTTCAGGGGCACAATACTTGGCAGAACTTTGCAAGACCACAATGTGGACAGTCCTGGTGGTGTTGCCCCTGCTGGTCCGCACCCGACACTCCCAATTCCCCGTAAAACCAGGCTGGATGTTTGAGATGGTCAATGCACTGAAAGAAAAGAAATTGAATTAGTTTCAGTGAATCAAATTGACAGATAAAATTATGTGCGATGTGGCTAATTAAATCTGCATCATCATACCTGGCAATCAAAGAGCAGTTCTGTACGATGCGCTTTTCAATGAAGATGCCTTGAGTGGCATCAGGCTTGACCATGCGGCCGTTCTGGTACCACAGCACCTGCATGTCGTCGGCCACGAGGGACGCCTGACACTGGAATGGCAGACTGTCCCCCTGAAACACGACCTGACGCTGTGAAGGAGTCAGCTGGAAGGAGGGAAGCTCAAGTGGAGCATCTGAGGGCAAAGGGAGTCGGCAGATAAAAGATTTTCAGTCCAGTTTACTTTGGAAACAACCGTTTTATTTAAAGCTTGACACACTTGAACACCCAAAAAGGCTAAAACTGTATCTGGATTTCTGTTTGCCTTCATGCAATTTGTCATTCATGTCAAGAAACCAGCTCCTGTTAAATCTGTGCCACGTGTTCTATAATCTCTCCGTGAGATGACTGCCGAACTGATACGACATGAGCAAGAACAAACAAAGGCAGCTCTGGCTTGGGCAGCCCTCATCTTATCTCCCGTGTCATTGCACAAGCCCATGTTCCCCAAATACAAGCCCCCAGTGACATCAAAACAGTAGATTTAAAGAGACAGTGCACCATTTTGGCGCTTCAATCTGAGCCATTATTTAAGATGACATTAAGATGTTGAACAATCATATTTCAGAAGCTAACACTGGCAACTAGTAAGACAATCTTTTCTCTTTGTGTAGCTTAAGTGTGTCTGTGCGTGCACAAGTCCTTACCACAGGTGAGGAGCTCCTGCCGGATGGAGGTTATAAACTGACCCTGTAGAGACTGAGGGTAGGAGCACTTTGTGTTTTTCACAGCAATGCTCCTCTCTTTGATCCAACGCAGGACCCATAAAAGGTTGCAGTCACACAGCAGGTAGGGTGTCTGAAACTCTCTGGGAATGGAAGCACAAACAAAACAGATAAAAGTAATAAAAGTTTTGAATTTATTTAACACAATCTTGGTTGCAATGCAGTTCCACTTACAATGCCTTCAGAGACACCAAGCTGTCAAATGTCCCAGGAGCCAAAGAAGAGAACATGTTTCCTGAAAGGTTTCTGAGGAAAAAATAGCCTTTATTTTAGTTTCTAACAAAGACCAGATATTAATATAACTGTAACAGCATAAAAGACTTACAGTCGGATCAGACTGGCGAGGCCCTTGAAGATCTCTACATTAAGACAGCCAATACTGTTGTTAGACAGGTCTCTATAGAAGAGAAAAATAAATCACTTACTACTAAATAAGGGACACAAGTCACATTATATCATATGGATAAAAGAAAATAATGGAGAGATGTTGATGTTAGACGGAAGGTTTAAAAGAAAAAAAAGGCTAAGTTTAACAGGCAGGTTGGGGCAGAGATATCGCAAGGAAAAAAAAAAAAATCAGTCAACAGGTTTACAACTTTCAAGACGATATTAGATAATATCTGTGTGGGCCCGCAGGGGATCCTACACATCAAAGGCAGAGCAACACTGAGAGAGGTGATTAATCATCCATGATTAGAGTCAAATACATCAAAAGTGTGTTTTTCTACTCTGAATGTGACCTGACACGATGTCTGGTGAATAGACAGAACTATCCGACACACCTGACGCCTTTCAGAGGGAAAGGATGATGATTCTTGGGGCTGAACGCAGAAAAGACAAATACTGTCATCATGTGCTACCGAATGGGCTGACATCTTAGAAATGCCTGTAACCATTAAACATTCACAGGAAGCTTAAATACATGCCAGTGCATGGGTGCTTGGGTGAAAGTCAACAATAGCACAAAGATGTTTTCATTGAAGAAGAAAAAAACAAAACAAAACAAAACAAAAAAAAAAACCCACAACCAACAAAACTGGTTTTGATTCTGGCGTTTTTTGTTGTTGTTTTTTTTTTCTCTTTGTTTTGAAACAACTATGGTCAGTTAATCAGTAGCTTTAAGTTAGAGAAATTAAACCATATTTACAAATTGTTGCGCGGCTAATATGTAATAAATAAGTTAAATAAAAAGATGACGTGACTTCAAAAACAGGTGAAAAAAAAAAAAGAAAGTCAAAACATGACTTTTTTGACAGGAATTATTTTCCCAACAAAAGAAAAAGAAATCATGCAGCCAATACTAAGTACCTCTATGAATCCACAGCTTGTAGATGCACAGAAAGTCATCAGTACCACATTATGAATTTCATATCACTTTGGAGAAGTTTTGGCCCATTCTTCTTTAAAACATTGCTTCATTTTCATTGAGGTTTGAGGGAATTCACTTGTGCACAGCCCGGCCACAGCACTTCAGTTGGGCTGAGTGTTTCTCTTTTTTGGCCCTAAGGGGCCACTGTCCTGCATTTATGTGGTTCCCTGCTCCAAAACACACCCGCCTCACATGGTTATTAGCAGAACTGTGCAGATGACAAGCTGATGGTGATCCATACATGAATTATGGGTCTAACACCCCCGCCCCCAATTGCACAGCATAATTTAGACCAACCTTTAGCTGTTGGGAAGATGGCCTCACATGTGCCTCACACAATACTCTGCCCCCCAAAACATCAGCCCTCCAGCACCACATTTAAATTTAATAAAGGTGCCATTTCTCCTGAAATGTTTCTAGTTTTCAAACATGGTTCTGAACATTAAAGTCAAACAACTCCAATGTGGCCTCCTCTATGCACAGGTCTTTGTACCAGATGTCTTGTGGTTGTTCCAATGCAGTTTTGCAAAACTCTGTCATTCTTCTATGTTCTTTTTCGATCAAAGAAGCCTTCTCTCGACATCTCCTTTAAACAAACCATAAATATTCAATCTTCTTCTAATAGTACTGTCACGTTCCTTAAAATCTAACAAGATCAGTGGTGCATTGCATGGTTTGACATGGAGGTAAATGATATTCACTCCTGGAAATATCAGCAGCATTCTTATGAGTTCCTCTTAATACCTAGCTGAGCCACCAAACTGCAAAAACGTACGTTTATATAGAAGAAGTCTGCACACCTGCTGTTAATCAGTTCATCAAGACCTGATAATTATTAGTACCCGAGTACAGCTTAACCCTATTAAATTCTATGGAAAGTTCCCATTGCCCACATATAATATGGTTGGTTTTTTTCTTCATTTTGTCAAATAAATAATTACAAAGTGTGTGTGTGTCTGTGTGTGTGTGAATGTACTTGTTCCTTTGAGGTTGTATCTCCTCAATACTAAAATATACTGTGATCAGATTTGCATGTTTTTACAAACACAAAATAAAAGAGAAGGGAAAGAGAAACCTAACTTTTGCACATGACTGCTCTGCTCTGGAATCATCTACTATGTTCACTGGCAAGCAGCTGCCATGACGAGTCTGTTTGTGGAAATTTTTTGATGAGAGAGCACGGAGCCAACCACATATTTGTAATTGCTGGCTAAATCTAAAACCATGGACATGTTGCTGGTCTGCAGCAGGGTCACACTAAAACAACCATGTGCACACACACACTCCTAAGGTCAATTTGGAATCATCAATCAGCCAAATATGAACATTTCAGGACTGTGGGAGGAAATGAATGCACAAACTCCACACTGAAAGGCCCCAATCTTTGCTGGCCACCGAGCCACTATGCTGTCAAGACACAGTATTGTAACCAACCACTTTTCCCCTAAAGTAGAAAAATAAAAGAAATCATTACTTAAGCCCATCCAAGTTAAATCCCAGGGTGCTCATGGAATATGATACTAACACTAAATGATACCTGTAAAAATGACCGGCAGGCATATTCCAACTTCTAAGCATTTATGTAATTATCAGTTTTGGTCCTTCAGATACCAGCTGGGGAATTCACTGTGTGAGGTTATTAGTTCCACTTGGAGGAGAAGAAATAGCAGCCTTTTGCACATTTGCCAACTGGGAGCAAGCATTGTGTGTCATGGGAAGGATATTGCACGAGAAGTGAAGAGGTACAGCGAGGGGCTACCATTTACAGATGGCTAAAGTAATCTAATTTTCTTGATGGGATTTAAATATTCCAGTTACAACCATATCGAAAGGACTTGAGACATAGTAGTGTTCTCATTATTGTAAGTCGCTGTTAGGAATCTTTTGGACTAAAAAAAAAACGATGATTATTAAAGATGCAAAATGCAAAGAAATCCTCTTTTTTTTAATGCCTTATGTCTCATATGTCAGTTTTAGTCACAGGCACGTAGCAAATTAACAGCCTGGACGAGAGTTTCAATGTAGCACATCTGTTGCTATGTATAATATGACGAGCAAAAGCAAAAATAGCCCGATGTGATTAGGTTCAAGTAGGGACTGTTCAGCTGTTGGAGGTATGCAGAGTAAAGGCAACTGCCTACAGAACTGAGAGCAACGTGAAAGAAGGGGTGTTTCAATATATTCTTAAACCTCAAACTATAAACACAGTGTGTGTGCACTGCATAAAAAACAAAGCTATAGACACATTGTCTCTCTATGGTGAAGGCAAGTCTGAACCTCTAACTGGAGGCCTCAACACTAATTAAAGACTATTTGTACATCATGTTGGTCCAGTTTAGAGGAAAAACTTTGTATCCGACTTATCTCATCTCATGTGCAGATTTTTTTTTTTACATTAACCATGCTTATCTTGTTAAATTCTACACAGCATGGAAAAACTGATATATAATATTATATAGCTTTTGAGTGCAAAAGCTGCAAAAACAATCTTGGTGATGGTGTAGTTAGACTTTGAGCCCAAACTAAGATAACGCTCAAAGATGGAACAGAAACACCCGCAATAATACTGATAAGTGACTAATAAGTGATTGAAAGTAGCAGGCTTTTAATTGTGGGCAGACGCCTTACAGTTGGTTCATCCAGGATTCAGGGTTCCTGTGCCTTGATGAATATTTATCTAAGTTTATACATTTCGGTCTGGGCTGTTTTTGATCGTTCTTTTTCTGAAATCCTGGTGTGCTCTACACCAGAGGAATGTAAACAAACGGATTCAAACATTTAAAAACTACACAAGGGATCGATCAGTTCTGTAATTTTGTATGCAAGCGCATGTCAAGGAGGGGAGAGTCTGAATTACCAACCACGGTTTCCTCCTAAGATGTGTTAATGCAGGAATAGTTTATGATGAAAACTGGAACCATCGTTTTATGTGCCGAGTTATCGCAACCCGAAGTTTCTGTTGCCTTTATCTTAAAATCCGCTACCACAGCTCTTTGACAGCACAAAAGAGATAAATATGCACAACATGAAATGCCAAAAAATCCTCTTAATCAGGAAATAATGAAGGGGGTAAAGGCACAGATGAGGGAAAGTAAAAACTGCCAGGAAGAGTTAAAGATAAGATTTTGGCCATTACATGAAACTTTCCGACTAGGAAACATAACATGGATGTGTAAGTACTTATGCCAAACTCTTGAGGTACAGTTTTGTAAAGCTGAGAGAGACACACCTTTCTAATTAACAGACAGGTGGCACAGAAAATTCAACTTTGTTAATCTGAGGCAAAACCAAACTTTTCAACAAGCATTTCCATGTGAGTTTCAAACCCTTGACTGAAAAAAAAAAGAAAATAAAAAGGTAAATTTTAATATGTAAAAAGAATATAAACTAACTTGTGTGTCAGTGCAGCATTTATATATGATGTTGAGGAGGAAGGAGTGAGAGATCAGGTCTGAGCCAAGAAGCAGACTGCCTCCCTGTCGCTCTGATCGCTCCTCAACAGCAGCCAAGTTCAAGTTTATGTTGGCAGCAACTGGGTACTGTGGGATAATTCCAATTCCTGCTGCGTTCTTGCTCAGACACATATGATGTACACATTCACAACGAAGACACACATTTCTACACTTACAACTGACCCCCCCCATACGTGCCCACATCGAGCAATCCAGAAGGACTCCAGCTCTACGGATTCCACGTCAAAATTATCTCCACCTAAGATTCACAGACATCACTAACACTTGTGTATACAAGCCCCCTGCTTTTTCCGGAGTGTGTGAAAGTATATAAGGCCTCATGCTGTCTCCAGTGGTCTGTGGCACGACGCCAGAAAAAACAAAGTAGAAATGGACTGCTGCGAGACCACGCTCGCTGACAGACTCGCTCCAAAAGTCAAACAGTATAATGCAAAGATGAAATTAAAGCAGTTCAGCAAATCACAAAATCAGCAAATTGACTTACTGAACAATTTTAAATATTGCATAAGAAAAGATGAACAGATAAAAAACAAAAATACAACTCAAGTTTGGAGAAAAGGTTCTACCCATGGCTGACGTTATATTTTATTATTTTGTGATATTTACAAATCTGTCCTTGAATGTGTTTGACATCGTAGTGGAAACACTGGTTCTAACCAACTCCAATAAATAATTTGTCTATTTCAATTACCTCCACCACCCACAGGTTTCTAATACTGGGAGACCGCTTTAAATAGCTTGAGATGGCAAAATAAAAATCACAAGTCTAAAAACAAAAACCACATATTACAATGTTCTCACATGAATAAAAATGAAAGCTGCCACCCAACACTAAAAACAGAAGAAATGTGGAACCAAGATGGTTTAGTAAAAAAGTTTAAAAATAAATAAATAGATAAATAAAACAGAATGTGTCAGTGAAATCCATATATGTAAATCTTGAAAACAAACGCACACTCATAAGAACAAACAATCAGCAAAGCTACAAAAGCTCCGCTGCTACTCACAGTCGTTTCAGTGCAGGGAGGCCCAGAAAAGCACCTGGATCGATCCGACTGATCAAGTTACTCCGCAGGTCCCTGGAGAGAGGTAAAAAATAAATAAATAAATAAAAAGGTTTAGGTCGTGGACACTTCAAACAACAACATGGCCACAAAATATCTGTTTGTGGAAAAAGGAACAAAACCCTCTTAAAACTAAGGTTTTATCGGGAAATTAAAGAAAAAATGTATTCCGTTTAAATTACATAGAGCCTCGGATGAACTACACATAATATACTGTTGTAAAAGGAAAATATCCAAGGATGAACTTACGAGCATTAGTTATAATTTAAAGTTTAAAAGCATTGTAGTCGAGGTATGATCACCTGGGCTTGTTTTTCTAGCTCACAGTCACTCAGTTAAACATGAACTCTTTGGTACATCAAAATCAAAAAGTCAAATGTGAGGTCAACCATTAGACTGCAAACGCTGGATCATGCAACAAGCCAATGATCCCAGTCACACCAGCAAATTTACAACACAATGTATTTGTGGAGGAAAAAGAAAGAAAGTAAAAAAAAAAAGTTTTAACATAACCCAGCTAAAATCCAGATTGTTTTTGGTGGTTAGTAAATCTAACCACCTGGTCATCTCTGTTCAGGCTGCCTCTGGCAAAACAAACTGGAGTGACCACTGCTTCTGCCTTTTGGTTGACCAGACACAGAAACCAATAGATAAAGAAGTACCTCCTTTATTTAAAAAAATATTTATAATAATATACATATATATACACACACACACATTTATTTTGCATTTAACAGTGAACTGAATATTAGAGGAAGAATCTGGTGGACAAAGTGTATGAGAAAGAAAAACAGTTGGGGGAGGGGGTGGACAAGGAAGAGGAGTAAAACAAACATATTTCAAATGTAGCGCAGAAAAATACATGGAAAAACTGTGGGACAAACTGAGCAGAATCTAGTTAAACTTTAAGAAGAACATCCAAATCTTCTGGATGTTTTATGGTTGTCATATTAGAGAAGGAATGGAGAGAAACTGCCAGTTCCCTTCAAAAGTCTGATGTAAAAACCAGGTTGATACACCAGGATCTATTTTTATCATATTCCAACGGTAATGACAGGAGAGACTGGTCTACCAGTGCTTACATGACAGCGGTAACTGCTTCATAAAGACCGGACAAAGCAGGGGTGGAGTCAGAGTCTGGTGAAAATCTCTCTTGTAACTGATCACTTGCGTACAGCGAACTCACCACAACCTCAAAACTCTTTCTTTGTAAAAACATCAGATCATGAATTCTGAAAAATATCATGATCTGATGACACTGAAGAATTGTGTCCTCTGAACTCAACTCTGGTGATCTCACTGATATTTAGTTTCTGGCTAAGGAAACATCAGCTGTATGGGTTTTTGAATCTTCTAGTTACACTATTCAGGAGATACATATAATAATACAGTTCACAAAAGTGTGCCTTGCACTTTTTCCCATCCAAGAACAACAGCTAGACCTCCAAACTCTACCGCATATCTGCTGTCACAGCCCAACCCTCAAAGGCTTTTTTTGTTTTTTGCTCTCACAACCCCCAACCGAAATGGTTCAAAGGACTGCGGTCACAGAATTCCTGCAGTGCTCACCTGCACTGGCACTGCAGAGTCACTTATTACAGTGGAGGTTCACAAGGCTTTCTACTCGCCACCTGAACCCACACAAAGGACCTCGGGGTAACTCTGTGACTTTGATGTTGCGAAACTGTCATCTTAACTAAAAAAAAAAAAAAGGTTTGTGGCAACAGATGAGTCACAAACGTAAAAAAAAAAAAAGGGGGGGGGGGGGGGGGTAGGGATGTCCCCCCAAGGTTTTTTGAATCTTTTTTTCCCCAGGTCGGAAAAACACCCTTTTGACCTCCCGTCCCCTCA
>JBAMYA010000010.1:3779534-3811316 GCA_037176975.1 Arrhamphus sclerolepis
ATTTTGTCAAGTCTAAAGTCATCAAATTGACAACTTGTCCACACTTTTGTTGGTTCATATTCATCATTTAATTTTTGAGAGTTTGTGTGATAATTCATGAAAAAGGGAAAGATGAGAAACCCCACTTTTAATGGCCTGGTTTTGTCCAAGTAGTATGGAAATACACATTTAAAGCTTACAGTGTAAAGCTTCCTTTGGTCTCATACTTTTAGTATTTATTTATTTTAGCAATAAATGATTTAACTAATTTACAAATCAAAACAATAAGCTTAATGTCCATTCTTATATTATAGAATAGCTGCAAGTTATCAACCCCCCACCACTCAAAAAAGCTATATTGGTAAAATCTTGCTGGCCAACTGGAACCTACAGGACTTTCACTGAACTACACAAGGCTTTTGTGTTCTCTTCTTGCTGCCTTTACTAAACCAAATTCTAAAACAAACGATTCTCACTCTTCCCTTGGTCCTCTCTTCTGTTTGAGTGCTTCAACAAGTTCAGTCAAGTTTGCTGCAGGCTTCAAAGATGAAGACACATGAGCAGCTTAAATCCTTGAATCTACATAAGGAAAAATGGGGGAGGAGGTTGGGCTGATAAGGACTCATTTACCTTCGGGCACACAATCCATTTTCTTTTGTTATGATTAGGTCGAGTGAGTCTCTTTATCCTAAAGAAAAGTGTATGGAAGAACAGCACTGGAGCGAGCACAGGCCAGAGAAAACTTGCCTTCAGGCAATTCTTTCACTTCTCTCTGAGTATATTTGCTCTCAGAATCCGCGAGGCTTATTATTCACCAATAAGCATACTCTGTCACACAGTTACAGTCCTACAAACAGCACAATGGATGATAATAATAACTTAAACGTCTGACATAAGGTCTAAAACTATTTACTGAACATTATTGTCATTATATATATATATATATATATATATGTATATACACACATATACATATACAGACACACGCATATGTATTTCTTTTGTAATGAATTACTCTTTTTAGAAGGTGTAGTGGAAATTTCTGTTAACAAGGACACAGTGAGACCTTCAAGTTTTAGCGTTTTAGGTTTATTACTTTGTGCACAAAGGAGAGCCGACAAATCCTAAGTACCACCCCAGCAGCTCTGCCAGATTGCAAAAATGCTGGAATACATAAACACGTATGTGGAAAGGAAATGCCCTGAGAAGCTCTCATCCGGCGAGCTGGTCCAAACCAATTTTTTTTTTTTTTTTATCCAAGTCTCTCACTTGAGACAGAGGAACAAGTTGCACTTGATAATGAGAAGAACAGAATCTATCAGTCATGTCCTACTGTTCTAAAAACATAGATAGCTGGAATGAATGTTGTGTAGCAATGCAGATAATAATACAATGAAATTTTCCATGACACTCAAAGGTTCTGTTATGCAGGATGTGAAGTTGATCTCTTCCATTGTTAAGAAGTCACATTTTTGACTGATTTCAGGACATATTCTGTACAATATGTGTATCTGTGGGATCTTGAGTGCTGGGGCACTGCAGTCTTTTCTTCCTTGTAACAAAACAACATACTTTTATTGATCCATTTCAGGTAGATTCTTGGTCTTTTAGTGGGTCTTTAACTGGCAGTGGAACCTGTTCACCACCAAACTGAGCTGCTGTCACTCCTGAGCTACATACAGTTCCTAAAATACATGCATTTATGACCTCAAATATGTTTAAATTACAGAGAATAATGGTATTCTCTGTAATTGGTATGAGATTTCCTTTTTCTAAGGCATTTAGGTATTTGTTTTGCTTTATATGGAATGCTTGTGAAAAAGAAATTAATCACAATATGAAGAAAGCTGTGATGGGCTTCAACAGATCCAAGTGACCCCAAATAGGAAGAAGCAGGAACATATAATGGACAGATGGGTATAGATGATGGAAGATCTTTTCAGAGGTGTGTGTCCAATGGAATTCTGGGATTTTCAGGGACTTTAAGTCATTTCAACTTCAAAGGTTAAAGTTCCAACATTTCCAGACCTCCTTTATTTCCTGGATCAACAGGTATGTGTTGTGTGAGGATGAATAAAGCAGCAGCCTGTCCTGCTGCAAACTAAATGAAACCAAAGAAATGTGACACAAAGTAACCTCCTCCTCTGGTGGAGACCGGGTCATTAAACCTCCCGTTTGTGCCTCCATGTGGGCTGAGGGTGCACCTGCAACTGACAGTGGGTGTCCCGTTCAATAGTTCACTATTTCCAATTTAAGACTAATAGCTTTCGGATTTATTTTAACAGCTAATGTCACTTTAGTTGTACGAAACATGTGATTACTTTCAAAAGCATCTGATTACTGATAGACTGTCAGTGAGGATGAAGAATATCACAAAATAAATTGAATAAATAAATGAAGAACAAATATTTTTTTTTTATCTCCAACTCCAAAGCAGGTTGTAAAATATAAATGTTTAAAATTATTGGCAAATGGAATCTGAAAACATGACATGTAAAAAAGAAAAAAATTATGTTCATAAGTCAACAAGTCATTCAGTTTAAACAGTCAGCGTCTCTGTCTTGACTGTATTGACTGCTTAACATAAAAACTAATAAACACACACACAGCAACAGACAGTTTCATTTATGCAATTCAGCTTAGGAACAACCTCATGACCAGCTGGTCATGCTCTTCCTCAAATCACTGGTTTGGGGTCAGTGAGCAGGTCTGATGCGGTCCAGTGTTTAGGACATGCTTGTACTGCTGCAATGCATTGACGTCAACCTCAAAGAACCTGAAATCAAGAAAAAAAAAAATCTTTAAAAGTGCTTCTCATTCATATTCCAAAAGGCAGTGTTTTGTTTCTCCCTCCTACTTCACCAGTTATACAGTGCTCAGTACTGGTGTCAACTTAATTTTACCTATCAAATGCCCTCATTCACACACATCTGTGACTACTCAGGGTAAACGCTGACCACCAGCAGCTGTTTGATGCTCAAAGACACATATGGACATGAGGTGGGAAGGACGGGGGATCAAATACTAACCCCGTAATTCCTGAAAAACATTAACAAATGAATAGGACAAAATACTTTATTGTGATCATAAAATTATAAATATGCATAGTCATCTTAGTATCTAAATAATTATTGATTTAAATTTGTAATAACATAATATACGATATTGAATAATCACATTTTATTTTCACTGATTAATTTTCTTATAAAGATGCATCATTGGCCCAGACAGACTAAAAAGCAAGCCATCCTTTTAGCAAATAATCAATAAGAAAATGTTCAGATCTGCCATTTTCTAGACAGATGGTCAATCCTGCAGCATTCAAAGATGAAAACTCTTACCGAAGTCAATTTTCATTATTTATCATCCTCTTGATAAGGTCTCGCGACTCCCCTTTCCAGAAGTTGAGGCCAGAGGTTGCAGGAGTCTGTTCTT
Source organism: Arrhamphus sclerolepis (assembly GCA_037176975.1). Classification (NCBI taxonomy): domain Eukaryota; kingdom Metazoa; phylum Chordata; class Actinopteri; order Beloniformes; family Hemiramphidae; genus Arrhamphus; species Arrhamphus sclerolepis. The sequence continues at coordinate 3,782,949 of JBAMYA010000010.1, forward strand.
AAGATTTTTCTTCCTCTTTAATATTTCTCTCAAAATTCCCTGTGGCCTTGTCCGTATCCTACACTGTTCATTGCTCTGGAATAGCTGAAGCCAGAGGTTGAGGGTATTGAGAGCACTGTTCTCTTGGCTCTCCTCAACTACTTGGCAAAAGGCTGCTCCTCGTCACTTTCATTCCCATTTCTCTTTGTGGAGGAGCTGAGGGAGCAGAGACTTCCCCAACTCTTTCCTGACAGCTCCAGAGGGGTCAAGCTGAGGGCTCCTTCCAGTTGTATGAGGCTCTTCTTGAGGCTTCTGATCCTGTGCGGGTCGTCTTTCTGCTGGTCAGATTCCTGTGGGGTCTGACGTCTCAAAGAATCAGTTTCCAAGCCTCGACAAATATCTGATGGAGGAAAACCATCATCACACCACCATCTTCTTTATGAGGGAAGATGATGTTATATTCCATCTCCTCCAAAGTCAATCACAGACAGCTTTTGAGTCTATAGGGAAGTGAAAAAAATTATCAACTTTAATTTCCTTTTTCTTGATGTTGCTGAGGATCACTATATACACACAATGCCAAGCCCAAACCCGTTTTTTTACACATCTGTGTAAAATGTAAATTAAAAAACAATGCAATATATTTCAAAACTGAACAACACATATTCTATTCATAATAGAGCACTGAAAAATATTTAATAGTTAAATGGATTAAATCCCTTCATATGAAGAAAAGAAAACAAGGCAATTTTGAATTTAACTGCAGTAAAGTGTCTGGAAAAAGTTGGAAATTCAGGAAAGTGAGGAGACCAGTTGCTGAATTTCTGGGAGAGAAATAATGTCTAATTTTTGTCTGATATAGGATTCACAGTGCTTGGAAGTTCAATGATTTCTTTGTCATGATAACCTAGGAATTTTATTTGATCAAAAGTCTGGACTGTTGGCAAGCACCTGTACTCTTCTACAGCAAACACATGCTTTTGTAATGATGTAGTAGGCTATGCCTGTATTTCATCTCTGGGGGGAAAAAAAGTGGGGCGGAGAGTTCCACATATTCCATGTGATAACTGTAAAAGAAAATGCAAAACTGAGGTTGAAGCAATCTTGTTCTAAACTACAGCTGTAGTCATAGCAGAATTACCTATGTAGTACAAATATGTCTGTTGAAGTAGGGTGCTAAGCATTATTGGGGTGATGACATGTAAGTTTTTTTTTTCTTTAAATATCTTAATACTAAATTTCAAATAAATATGTACGTGGTATGTGTGCAATTTAGTAATAAAACCCAGTAGGCTAATAGTAATAAGATGTTCGTATATCAATAATAGCCTACTTAATTTCCATCTTCGCGGTAAACAATAAACAAGAAATCACTGACATCCAATAAAAATAGTGCGTTGCTCTACGTGGACGTCACGTGACACGATGGTCCCGCCCACCAAACGTAGTTCCTGTACTTGAAATGAGACCAGGAGCTTCAGCGTGGGTTTCTGGAAACATTAAGACAGTAGCACAGTTGTGTATTGCTGTCGCCACGCTGTCATCACAACCAACATGTTCCCGCCAGACTTTGCCTGGGGAGCAGCGACGTCTGCATATCAAATAGAAGGTATGTAAACAAAACCACGAGGTTCCGGATGTGGGCTGTTCTCTAGAAAACCGCTCTAAAAATGTGTAAACACGCGTCCAATCAGCTGTAATAAGCTTTTTTAAAATTCATATTTTACTCATACAAGACGTTGTGGACACAAGCACTGTGATAAACATGAATTATGTATCAGAATTTAATCACTACCTTTATTACATCAGATTTTTATTCATTAGCTCTCTAATTTACCTTAGAATTGATCAGAAATTTTATATACATATATTGTATATGTATGTATGTTGATATCTGAAGACAAATCATAAAAATGATTTTTTAGTGAAGAAAAGTCAACACACACTTGATGTCTAAGCAGAAACAGTGATTTCTCTTCATGTCAACACCTTTACAAAGCAGCAACCTTTATGTGCTGGTGTAGGAGGGTGGCAGGTGGACGGCAGGGGACCGAGTATCTGGGACACATTTTGCCATGAGAGGGTCGGAGTGTTTGGTGGCCAAAATGGAGATGTAGCTTGTAACAGCTACGAGCTGTGGGAGAAGGACCTGGAGTGTATCCAGCAGCTTGGCCTGACGCACTATCGCCTGTCTTTTTCCTGGTCACGCCTCCTACCTGATGGGACTACACGGCACGTCAGTCAGAGAGGTATTTCCACCCATGCCAGAATCAAACCCAGTCCTAATGATGATGATTTTAGCGCTATTTAATTTAACTGATTGCTCTCTGTCCAACAGGTGTACAGTATTACAACAAAGTGATTGATGATTTGCTGGCCTGTAATGTATCACCTATGGTCACTCTGTACCACTTTGACTTGCCTCAAGCTCTCCAGGATCAAGGGGGGTGGGTGTCATCTAGTATAGCAACCCTCTTTGACAGCTATGCCAGGTTTTGCTTTCAGGCTTTTGGAGATCGCGTCAAACTTTGGATCACAATCAATGAGCCGCAAGTTTGTGCCAAACTGGGCCACGAGGATGGCATCCATGCGCCAGGGTTAAAAGAAAAAGGCACCTCTGCCTACCTGGCGGGGCATAACATGCTGCGCGCTCATGCCATGGCTTGGCACAGCTACGACTCTGTGTACAGAGCAGAGCAGAAGGGTGCCGTGTCTCTGGCTATCAACAGCGACTGGCTGGAGCCGCTGGACCCAGGTCGCAACGAGGATATTGCTGCCGCTGAGCGGATGGTTTGCTTGGCCTGTGTTTGTTACAGGAGATTATCCACAGATAATGAGATCTGCTATTGATGAGCAGAGTATGAAGCTGGGATACAGCGGAGCTTCAAGACTGCCCACATTCTCAAAAAGTGATCCCACCATTTTGGGAACGGCGGACTTCTTTGCACTGAACTACTATACATCCCGCAAAGTCAAACCAGGAGGAGGTTGCAAGGAAACGTTGAGTATGAAGAATGACCGAGATGCAGAAGATGTTTTGGATCCATCCTGGCCCATTTGTGGGGTGTCCTGGCTGGCTGTAGTTCCCCATGGCTTAAGAAAACTCCTGAAATATATAAAGGTAAAATTAAAAAAAAAAGAAAAAAAAAAGTACATGTTCTATTGTATGTTTTACTAAACTAAAAATGACACATCTCTGGTACATTCTCTTTACCTTCTGCCAGCTGAAACAGGAACTCGCTGTTCTTTTCCCCTTTTAAACAATAACATGATAGATCGCTTTCAACGACATGAGGAGAACACCCTGACATTTGTTTAATGTTTTGCCATTGATTTTGAATGCAGTAATCTCTTTTTTCGACACCTCCAGGAACGCATCGATGCTTCATTAATGCTGTCACATTGAATGAAACTGTTTCTTTGCTGTGTTTGCAAACAAGCAATTTCCTGCTGCTGTGACTTGTCACAGGCCATTAGTCTGAGCTTGGCACCGTCAGATGCCGCTAAACGGCACACTGTAGACCAATCTGTCTCTCGTCTGAAAGCCTGACAACTGTGATGCCTTATTTGACAAACGCATTTGCCCTGTGACTTTCCAGGACACGTTCAACAACCCGGCGGTCTACATAACAGAGAACGGCTTCTCTCAGGTGGGGCCGCTGCAGATGGAGGATTTTCAGCGTTGTGAGTTTTACAAGAGCACCATCTCAGAAGTGGCTAAAGGTAATGATCAGGAAATAAGTACTGGTAAATGTCTTAATAACAAGAGCAAGTAGCTGCGTAAATATGTACAAGTGGTGTTAAAAAAAAATTCTATTTAGTTTTGTTCAGTAACTTTAGTGTCCAGTGTGTCGTACAGACAATACAGCTTAACACATTATTTATTGTATAAATTGTATGTATTGTATAAAAGTGTGCACCAACCTGCTGTTCTGAGCTGAGGATCGTTTACCATCAGACTCTGATGTTTGGTTGGACCCCTTGGCCTCAGAGTGGAATCCACATTTATATTGAACAGGGCAGCTCAGTTTGGATCAATATGGTACAGCTGACAAGAAGAAGTTGAGCTTTGTTTGAGAAAAGGCTTCAAAATGGTGCTTCTTGCGTTCATTTCTATGCCGCACAGAAGAAATGATCGCTTGATGCTCAGTCACTGACTGCAGTGTTTCCAGCTCCTCCTTATCACGGTTATTTATTTTGGTGCAATTCAACTCGTCAGCAAATAACTGGGCATCAAACTTTTACTGAACTGTACTGTTTTCAGAGTAGTAGTATATGAAAGGATCCCTTTATTTAAAAATAGGTGAAATGAAAAAGACGAAAAATTAAAGACACTTTAATTAACCTGTTAATAGTTATGCCATGGCACATTTAGAGCGAGTCACAGACGACGACACGCAAAACTTGCCAAGATGCTCTATGCTGATAAGCATGTAAGTAGGCGTCACTAATTTTCTCTTGTTGCAAATAAATTACAGAGCCGTTGCAGTTTAAACACCTAATATTGATGTTAATCTTCTCACACGTCATGTTAACCGTCGTGTTAATTAAGACAGCCGCTGCTATCAGAATGAGGAAGAGCAAAGTTAGTTCTGAAAGCAGTGGTTGGCCTGTATGTGTGTAAAATCACAGCTCTGTTCTGCGTTTGAACTCTGCTCAGCTATAACAGAAGACGGGGTCAACGTCTGTGGATATTTCGCATGGTCACTGATGGACAACTTCGAATGGGCTGATGGATTCAGCGTTCGCTTTGGGCTGTTCCACGTGGACTTCTCTGACGCCCAGCTGACTAGAACCATCTACCGCTCTGGACGGGAGTATGCCAAGATCATTTCAAAACACAAATCTAGTCGATGCTAATGAGAACGGTCGGCTAAGCAGACGTCACAGTGTGATCATTATTGAGAAACAGGAGAAAAAAAAGGCTTCACTTTTGTTGTATACTATTAACAAATTGAATTATTTCAAGTGATGATCCTTTTTTTTTTTTAGGGACTACTGTTTTGTCTGAATATATTTAAAAGGAGGTAGTTGTTCAAGATTACGCCTTTAAATCAGTGATTATCAATATTACTGGTGGCATTACAACATTGTAGCATGTGCTCACCTTGTATGCAAATAAAGTGAATTAAGACAAGATATTTTTGGTCATTGTTAAACTCTGAACTGTATTTTCCTCATTCTCTGTATCTCTAATATATCCCTTAAATCTAACAATCACAGCTTGTCTTTGGCTCACAGGTAAGAAAATGCATCTAATATTACACTTTGTGGTAGAATTAATATAAAAACATGAACCTATTTAAACGTTGGGGGAGGAAAAATTATGTATGTGCTCTTAATGAATTTAAATAAAAGCGACAACATAACAACAGACCCAGAGTAATAAAAAGGTGAGGCTGGACATGATTAATGTGGAAATTAAGAGTTTTGTCTAATGTAACTGTCCACAAATGTAGTTTTCTCAGTGTGTTGATGCAGATTATGAGCTGAGAAAAAAAAAAAAATTGGAATAAAGATTCAGGGGAGTCTGAGAGACAGTTTAATTTTTTTTTATTGTTGAGGTGCTACAATTTGGTGTGAAAATAGTAAATCTTTTGTAACCAAAGGAAATGAAAGTAGAGTTTAGTTTGTAGACGTAGATAAAATAGCAGCCATTTGTGTACTCTTGACAGCTGTATAAACTGGCCCCTTATAAGAAAAAGAAAAACATGGAACATGACCCTCTCCTCAGCCCCTCCACCCCCCTTCACACACACTGTTGTTGAGATTAACAGATATTTAGATGGAGTCCCGATCGCAGTGGAGCTAAAAGGCTTAAAGATGAACGCAGAGATTTTGTGTGTGTGTGTTAGTTTGTACGGCTGTATCTGATGAGGAGTATATTTTAGACAGACTGTAATATTTTAGGACTGAAGCCCTCATCAGTTAACGGGATGAGAACCAGAGATGAGGATCATGATAGCTGCCGTTTGTGAGACTACACTGCCATCTTGTGGAATCGACGAGAAGTGCAAGAAGCGACTCCTGCCACACCTCAAGGTGCCACATGATGTGCTGCTTTGATATACAAAATGTATCCCCGTTGGTTGCACAGTAAACAAGTGAAGGGGCTCTACAACCACAATGCATCATATATTTAACAAAATTAATATTTATGCTCTGATGTGAAAGAAAATATAATTTATATTCTGTGTTGGGAGACTTTGTTTGCATTAATAAGCATGGTGTATCGTGACATCCAGTTGGCTGAGCGCACTGTTTTCAACAGATGTGAATAATACCCTCGTGGCCCTCCTCCATCTATGTCAAGTCGGGTGAGAACCTCTTTTGTCTTGTGATGAATAACAAGCTATTGTGGAAACATGAATAATGCCACTGCTCTTTGAATCACAACTTCTTTGCAGATTGCTTTGAATGCAGAGTTGAGCTGCTGCTCATCACTTCAACTCAAAGGAAGTTCACCTAATGTCTGTAGCCCAGGGGGGCCTGTATGTGATGCCTGCTGAGTGATCCTCTCAGGTATGAACACACATGCATACAAAGACAATGCATGCTGTAAATAAAAGTTGCAATCTTGAAATAGCAAAACAGAAAAGAAAAAGCCCAAAGTCTTCTTACCTGATGCGTGAGAGTCCAAATCCAATCTGAAGAAGGTTTAAATCATGTTTCCCACTGTCCATCAGTCCAGCTCTTGGGTTACTGAATTCTTAGCTGAGAGTTTATAATTAATTCCAGAAACTCTCTTCCAATATTGATGGTTTCTATCTCTTTCTATCACTTGGTAGAAGCAGCTGCTTGGGTGGAAGAACTTCCACCGCTGCTGAATTGATTGAATAAAATACGAGCAAGGGTTACTCGGCACTTAGTGAGTGTTGAAATTAGTATTTGTAAGGAGCTGAGGAATAATATGTGCCTATTGCCACTTGGAAAGCTTAAAACATTAATTAGCATTTAAATAATTCAAACTCACAGTTTCTATAATAGCCTGAATATGAATGTTGGAGTTCAGTTCATTATAGCCAATAGAATTTATTCTGATTAGGCTGTGATGAAGAAAGTCTCAGAATGAACCATTTCTAAATGTGCTTTCCAATTAAGTGTCAAATATATCACGTGTAGCCTATAGATATGTTTCTTTAGCCTGAGGAACATTGTGGTAAATTGCCCATTTGTATTTGACCAAATTTAACTCATCATGTTTTGACAGAAACTATGAAATATTCAATAACAAGGGAATTCATTTAGTTAGCAGCTAAATGATGACATTAATTTATAATAATAAACTATCTCCATGGTGAAAATAAGGGATAGGAACAATCTTGTATATCAGTGCCGTGCTTGCATGTGCAAAGAGTACGACTTCTGGCATATAATTACCCTTTTTATATTTACTGATTACTCTCATGCACATATACCCTGGAGAAATGCTATAATTAGATTGTTGCTCTAATATCAAGATGATGTGATGTGAGCCACTCCTTCTCTGGAGCACAGATACAAATCTCTTCAACTCCTTTCTTTGTCTGGGCTTCTCAGTCAGCTGGTAAGGGACCCGTGAGAGCCCCAAACCACCACTCAGCCTGTCTTCATGCCCCCCCCCCCTCTCTCTCCTTACTTTTGCTGTTTTCCTCTCACTCTCCAGCTCATCATCTTCCCCTCTCCTATTTGTGCTGCTCATTTGCCATTGACAAGTGAGTAGAAGAGGAGAATGAAAATGGGGGGGGGAAGGCACAAACTTTCTAAATCCCATTGACCTACTTCGGCAGACATTTCACTGGGAATTCATATTAGTGCAAAAGAGTTTGAAGAAGAAATGTTTTCTCTTTTTTTTCTTTTCTTTTTTTTTTTTTTTTACCTCCCCTCCTTCCTCTGTCTTGTTCAAAACTCCACTCATTCAGCTGGAGGCCATTTTCCTTGCATCCAGTATTTGATCCTGTATGAGCACTAACAGCACATTATACAAGTGGATAGACGCCTTACAATTGCATAACCAGCGTTTTGCAGCTCTGTCACCACTTTTCATAGCGGCGTAAGAAGCGTAACATTGGAGTTCTAAAAAGTGCTTTAGAAGACCTCGTTTGTGGTGAATTTGACAGCGGACACGAGATTGAGGGGGGTGAATATTAATAAGCCTTGAAGACAGGAAGTGGAGTGATGAGAGACCCATACAGAGAAGTAAAACGGGTATATTAACAGAGAATAAAGGGAGAGAAAGGCAATTCAAATCCTTTCTTTTAAGCCCCTTCCTGAGGGACCACAGATGACCCTGCTAATGACTGTCAAAACTCCAACTCCCCTGAGTGTGATGGTGCTGCTTTTATGGGAGGAGGTTCGCGGACCTGCCTGAAAAATTGAAAGCTTCTGGAATATTCAGCTATCCCTGGGTGCTCCGTTGGGGGTGGTGATGGGAGTGCACATGCTGAGATTGGCATTATGGGTGTGAATGTGTGTGTGGTGGGTAAGCCCAGCAGTGGTAGCGACAGAGGACCCCCCCCCCCCCCCTCTGCGTGCGTGTGTGCGGTGGCCAATGAGCCGAGCGCTGTGGTTCATGGGAACAGTGCTGGGAGTGCGAGTGAGCTTAAGTGCGAAAAGGAAGAAGACAATTTATGGAACCTTTAGAGCTGAGGTGAATATAACTGTGAAGACGGGGTAGTTATCGGCGCCGGATCCATGCAGAGAGATTAATGACGTGGATATAACCTCATGCTCCCAATGTGCAAACACAGTGTCGTCAATAAAGACTCAAAAATTCCTCCGTAATCCTCTTGGACATCATTCTTATTTTCAGTTGTGATGCTAATTAAGGCAGTTTCTAATTTCAGTTACTTGATTCCACTGCCAAAGTTGTAAAATGCAAAAACTACAAACTCTGTACTTAAAGTCCTCATAAATGAAAAATTTGCATGCTTTTTTTTTTATTTTTTTTTTTAAATCATGTTGATTTGCATGAAAACTATTCAAAATTGTTGATGACTTGTTCTGCATTTGAGGGCGCATATACAGATTTGGTTCCCGGTTCCCAGTGTCTGATCAGGCCACTGGAGCAGATCATTCAGAGCTGATCGGGCCTTTTGGTGTGTTTTTCATGCATGTTACAGGAAAGCTGTAAACATGCAGAGGCAAAGGCCATCAGATGGCTCTCTTGGTTGAACAGGCGCCCCCGCGTACAGAAGCTACAGTCCTCGTGTGACTGGCCCAGGTTCAGGTCCTTTGCTGTGCATCTTCCTCCTCTTTCTGCCCCATTTCCTGTCTTACTGCTTTTAATCAAGGCCACCAGAACTATAAAACCTGATATATAGCTCACTGTTTCATGAAAACTTAAACTGAAGGTAGCATGAAGAAAATGTTAACAGAAATGAGAGATGATTAGTGTACTGGTGTTGCAGTAAACACGCCCCCAAACCACAACAGATTCAATAACAAGCCTCAGGTCCATCATTTGATGTGTTGTTTTTCTCCTGTTATTGATAAAATGACATTTATGCAAGTAAGATGTGTCAGTCTTTAGATATATTTAGATACATTTAAAATGGGCTTGCACTTTTAAAAAAGAGGCAGGGAAAGATTAGCAGCATCCTCATAACCCTCCTCAGTCAAACAGGGATTACTCACTGGGGATTGCTCCTTTTTGGGATTTACTTCATAATACAAAGGTTCAGATCGTCGGTTTCCTGCCACGGCCTGGTTGCAAACTTGAAAGAAACAATTGTGATCTTGTGAAAATACCCAAAGTAGTTGGTAATAGGCAGTTTCTTGATGTTGTAGTCTTTTTCCTTTTCTCCCCCAATCACTCTGTCTCATGCACATAACATGTTTTTGATCTGAAGAAGGTAATTTGAAAGTAAGATTAACTTCAGTAATCAGTGTGCTGTGTTTCTCTTGCTTCAACAAGCATGACTGACAAAGTATTTCCACTTTGGAAGAATTGGAGAGACCTTTGGTTGATTTATAGTGACACAGAGGAGCTTTTGATTGTTTTAACTCAGATGGTCCCCCATCAGGTGTGCAGGACAAGATACTGTCCAAGACTTGCTCTTGTATGGGCTCTTGCACCGTCGCACTCGTCTTTGATATTCCTCATATTTTCCTCTGTAGTCATTATTTTTCATTCTTCTTTGCCATGATGTCTCTCTGTAGATTTGGGAGCTGGCTTCATATTTGATGTGTGACATAGTGCAGTAAAATGACTTCAGGTTTTTTGCTGACAGGGATAGCAAACTGCAAGATCTAAATATTCCTTCCAAGGAAATTGAAACGAATCATAACATGAAAAAAAAACTTCCTTTAGTTATATAAAGAAAGAGTCTAAACTTTGGCATGGGTGATCACCTGCTGAATTCTAGCTAAACTATTGGTTCACTTTTCATTCATCTACCAGATTAATGGGTAACTTTTGTGTTTGCTTGTTTTTTTTTTAAACTTTTGTTAAATAAAACTTGAATGTAGTTTGAAAGTACACAGAAAACCAGTCGGGAGACAGTACATCCATATGGTTTTGAGAGTTAATGGGCAGTGGCGGATCTAGACTTTTTCTGAGTAAGGGCCATTCAAGGGGCCACAATATTCATAGAGGGACCAAGTATTTGTCCAACATCCTTGCACACAATCCCCAGTTTTGGTAAGGTGTAAACATTTCAGCAGTTACACCATGTTCAAAAAACCTGAATGCATTTTAAAAAGCTTGCACAATGAAATCTCACCAATTTTGCATTTTTTCCTTACATAGACAAAATACAAAGATGCACATGTGAAAAGCATTTTATTCATTTTTTTTTTAGAACTTTTTCACAAATACTGTGCATTAAAAATATTCCTCTCTCATAAACATTCACAAAGTTCCATGCGAGTGACAACTGTACATTTTGCTATTCTAAAACAGCATTATTCTTCGGTTTTTGTGACGGGAACTGAAGCGTCTCACAAATTCATTCATGTCTATTGCTTTTGCTCGTCAGGACTCAATGCTCAGCACCCCAAGATGACTCAAACTATACTATACTCAAGCTAAACTAATAAATTATGGGGGGGAAAAAAACAGTAACCACCGTTGAAGAATTTGTTGAAACAACAGGTGGTTCCTTCAGAAAAAGACTTTAGGTTCAGGCTGTTCCTGGAGGATGAGCAGAAAGCAGACGTACGGGGTGCAGAGCAACGCTGCGCGTGGACTAATTAACTCAAAGTGTTGTACGACATGCTCCCTTCTCACCCTTGTTGTCACTCAGGGTTTGAGTGGCACTAATGAGAGAATTATCTTGCTTTGGACCCTGGTAATGCATTCAAAAGAACGCCAGCTGACCTGACCTATGAGATGGCTTTTTAATCTCACCACTTAATACCAATCAGATCTGATTTCTCATACGCCCACACTGGGAGAACCCTGCGCTCCAAAAACCATGCACTTTTTTTTTTTTCTTCCTACTGTTGATCTTAGGTAGTGTTAATTGTCTTGGATGACTTAAGGGCCTCTGTTGATATTATGCAGAGAACCTCAGGTGCACAGGATAAAACAGGTGGATCGGGCTTCTCAAGTATTTGCTGCATCAGAATGAAAAGTGTGTGTGTGTTTAAATGTTTTATCATGGGAACTCAGTGGAGGATTAAGAGGGTTAATAAGGTCAAGACTTTGCAAGAAAAGTCTGTGACATACAATGGAGCTTCAGAATTGTTAAATTAGTATAATCATTATCTATTGGTGCACACACCCAAGAGTCACTTGCTCAAAACATAATTACCTGCCGGTGTTACCAATTAAAGTATTCATACTTGAGCAAATAAGTCTCTGTTCCTAATTGGATAAAGGTATTCTCTGTTTGTTGTTTTGTGACTTTAACTGTGATGATGTGTTTCAGGCAGACGGCACTGCTGTTGTGGCCAACGTGAGCAATAAGCTCTTTCAAGTGTTTAAGCTGCGGTTGCTTTTTGTTTTGCCAAGAGCTCGAGGTAACAAATAGCTCATCAGCTAAAGTTCAAGGCTGCTTGCAAATGGTTGGAGTGTTAATGCCTTCTGGGAAGGCTGTTATTGTTGCAAATATGCCATGCCACCCTGGAGCCTTCAGATATCTGTTGAATAGTCAAAGGGGGGAATAAAATAATTGATAAGTCCAAAATACAAGAACCTTCCAACTTGCTGAAGTCATAAACCATCTGTAACTCAAAACTGATTACAAGCATTCTGGTTTCGCCTAAATGAAGCACAGTTCAAAAGGACTGTTGTGGGATTTGCGTATTGCTGATTTATGGAGATGATTGAGGTACTATTTTTATGCTCACAAGTTATTATTCATACAGACAAATTCATCGCTTGTAGTTTATGTAATAGGCATTTCAACAGGTTAAAAATTCTGTTTTGCACACCCAGGACCTCTTTGTGAAAAAGGCTGTTCCCCATGTGTGAGAACGTTTCTCTGGCCACCAGTGGTGGGAATTTGTGTCCTCAAAGGTTAATTCTGTTGGGCCAAGTTGATCTCTCCTCCCTCAGCTAAAGCTGACTTCTGACAGTTTGAGAGCGGAGACCTTTAGGAACGCCGAGCAGCTCATGATTTGCTGCTGTCAGTGCACTTTAATCAAACAATTTTGGGCTTCCTGTAATCTCACCTGTCAATCAGTCAAGATGGACATCTGTGTTGGTGTTGACACGTTTAAAATGACCAGTCATGAACTGGTCATTACATTCATTGGTCTCCACCCTAAAACCACCTTGTCTTGTTGCTTTCAGTGAGCAGAATCCAATTCCATAGCAGAATTAACCAAGAAGGAGTAAATGCCGTCTACATTCTGGTTTTAAGTGTATGAAAAGATCTCTTGTCTTCTGTTTTTGTCTTTAGATTTTTTTCAATATCTTTGCTTTTCCTGGCCTGATTCTGCAACAAGTGATGAATTAGTCTCGGAGAATAAGACGTGTGCATGAACATTTTTTATTGTGCTCTCAACATACTGTTTCTTGAAATTTCAATGTGCAATATATTTTTGACTTTGTACTATTAACTGCGGAATAAAACCGCAGGTTGTTTGTGCTTACTGTATTTGAATGTGGAGTAACCTGATTGTTTTTACTTTTCCACTTGTGGGATCAAATCTCTTGTTTGTTTTTTTTTAGCACAGCAGGTGAAATGTTTTGTAGCGCTGACTTGCATTTAACCATACTTGGCAGACTGCGCTGCGTCGTCCACCTTTACATCACTCATTGACAGCTAATTTTACAGTATACAATAAAGACCTGCCAGCGTGTTGTGTCATGCACGTGTGTGGCAGACTTTCAGCTTTTGTCTCTCTATCTCAGCCCACAGGCCCATTGTCATGCAGGCGCTCAGGTGGCAGGTCCAGTCGTCACTCATCTGCGTGACGGCTTCTGCTATCAGGCTCGACGGTGACTGATGATGGGAGTGCAGGATGGGAGTGTTTATGCGTTAGAACTAGACGAGTGTGTTACACCAAAGGGGTGGTGGTGGTGGTGATGGAGGGAGGGGGGGGGCGTACTGGGGAAGACAGGCAGTAAAGGAGGCAAGAAAGATGCCACCCTGACTGAAGGCTTGGGCAGACGCCAGTGGGCAGAGCTGCATTCACTGACCATGTCTGTGAGCAATACAGGAGTCACTGGGCATAACAAGGACAGCGGTCTTGGTGAGATGGATCAGTTGTCAACATGGATAGCATGACAATGAAAAGAGAAGTAGTTATATGGCAAATTGCCATTTTCTGGCTGTGAGTAGAGGGCTCACTTAAAAGGCACGACAGGCATTGCAGGAGGTTTACATCTGAATTATTCTATTGCATCTTTTGAAAAATAAGAAAGCTAATTTGCTTCTACACATGCAAAGCCAAGAAAAATGTCGAGTGCATTACAAAAAGTGATTTGAAATGGAAATGAGGGGGAAAAAAAGTCTGTTTGGCAGTCTGGTTTCGGTGCGATAGTAGGAAAATCTTTTATGTTCAAAAACTTGCGGCAGAGTTGAACTTGCAAAGCTCTATTTAGCCTAAAAAAAATTTGGTGTGCATATTTTTCTCATAAAAAAAGCAATACATTTTAGGAATCACTGCTAATAAATTGCAATAAAAAAAAGTGCAGCAGTTAAGAGCAAAGCAATAATTCACATACAAGCACCTGTAAGTACACACAGACAAAATTGAACAAAGAATGAAAGTTAAGTAATTAAATACAGGAAGGATCTGACTATTTTAATCCAGTAGGGATTTCAAAAACTCAAAAGGACAAATATCTTTATTAATGATCTCGTATATGCTCCATTTATTCATTAATGTGTGTGTAAATGCACATCCAGGCACAGGTGGAAAATGTGTGGAGATATGAGTGAGTGTTTTCTTGTGTCCGGGAAGATCAATGCGTCCCCATTGTCGTTGTCTTGCCCTCCACACGTGAAGTGAATGGAAGGGGAGGAGGAGAAGAATGGGCCGAGTGGCGTGCGCAAAATGGATGTGATGCAAATGGCACCAGAGGACATGAGAATCAATTTACCTTATTGAAACAAATGAGAACAGCTCAGCCCTGCCATGGCGCAAGTTCTTCTTCTTTTTTTTTTCCCCCCTCTCTTTTGGCCGCCCCCATTGTAACTGTAATTAACCCAAATCTCTGACCCTCCTTTTCACAAACACAACCAACCCCTTCAACAACCCCATTCGTGCCTGCCTGGATTCCCTTTTACTCTAATGAAAAAGCCTCAGAGGTGCTCAGGTAAAAATGCAGGTGCTGAAACGGTGATTCATGGCCCTGGGTGACATGCTAAAAGGTATGGGGGGGAAAGGGGTCGGCCTAAGAAATCATTTAGAAAAGGGTATTCCATGAATGAGCGCCAAGACCCCCACTTGTGTACACACCCAAGAGAACCTGTGATGACTTAAGGTCATTCACTGCTCCAAGTGTGCTCTTATATTTATAAACTCCTCTCTCTGCTGACTCATGGAATCCCAATAACTGAAATGGACTTTAGTTTGAATGACCTCAAAGATAACTGACAATCACAATGCCTATTTCATATAGTGATGTGTGACATCCTATAGAATTATTTGTCATCCTTTTCGTTTAAGGGAAGGCCACACTCGCATGCCTCACATATCTCTCCAGTGTGGCGTGGGCACTGTGCAGGGGTCTTGGAGGATGAATCAATAGTAAGAGAGCACGTTTGGGCCACGGTGGAATCAATGTGCTGGACAAACGACCTCCAGCTGCTGCTCGCACCTTCCAAGCCACTTGACACCTGAGGCGATCTTTACTGAAATGTCCTCGGCTTAAATGCCACAGGGCCACGGACTGCTGAACAGTCACTCATGCAGAGCTCCCAAATCAAGTGGTGTATGCAAACGGGGTCTGCTTGTCATCCATAGCGAAAGGCCTTGGCCCAGTCTTGCTACATAAACAAAACTCATGCACCTGAGAATGTCAATTACTTGCCGCATGCTCCTTTGGATGGTCCCTTGGTTGATGGCCAAATTGGGATTAATTTGGGGAAGATGGGGGCCACTGTAAAGGTGACATTCTGTCATCATCTCAAAGAGGGAAAGGCAGCTGTGGCATGGAGAACAAGAGCAGTGGGTCGGCTTGATTGTTCCCCAATTGCCCTGCATGCCGCTTTGCATAAGCGGCAAAAGGTGCTGATGAAAACAAGTGGCGGTTTCAGGTCGGGAGCAGACACCCAGAAAATGAGCTTCCCCCTCCTCCCTCCACCTTTCTCTTCTTACCCTTCCGTTGGGCCGCATAATTCAGGAGAGCCATCTTGTGGAAATGTCATCGTGCGGTGGTGATGGAGCAAGCAGTGTGACAGAATGCTGTAACGCCTCCTGGATTGGGACCCTCGCCACGCTTGCTACACCTGAGTCGGCCTGACCTTGCAGGTGCTGATATATGCAGCCACAGTGGCTTCAACAAATGGACAGTGCATGCGTCGTCTTTCTAGAAGGTTCTATCTACAAGCAGCGCAACTTTTTCCCTCCTTTTGGGTTCATGGAGAGGTGGTGCATATTTCAAAGAGATGCTGTAGATGTTTATTTGCTGGAGGATATAGATTTATTCGCTTTTCCCCCTCCCCTTCTTTTTTGAATAGAGGTCAATTCCCCACTGTGCATTCTCCTTTATGCACCCACTCCTTATTCTTCATTCATTTTACCTGCTGACACATCTGACAACAACCTGCTGTATTATCCTCTACCAACCCCCAGCTCTATACATTCCACAACAACACAGGGCCAGCTCGACTCCTCCACCCCTTCTCTTTCTCCTTTAGAAAACTGATTATAAATGGTCAATTTGAAAATAGACTGGAAAGTCCCCAAGGCTGCTTGCCTTGTCAAATTGAAAAGGGACAAGGACAAGTCAGTCGACTTTCTCCCTGTCCGCTTTCATGATATTTCCGAGGCAGGTGGACGAGAGGGAGCATAACAAATTTGCCCCATGCGGCGAGCAAGGTGTTTGCAAAGAATGACGAGGAAGGGTGGAGCTTAAGCGAGCTGAGGATCTTTAACATCTAGCCCTCAGCATTAATATCACCAGTCTCCACAAAGAGTCTATGGATCACTCCAGTGGGCTGGTGTTGGCAGTATCAGGAAAAGCCATAGGCTGTCAGGGAGTATGTGCTTTTCATATTTCACCGCAGACAGCTTTCCCTTCTGCCAGGCCTCACACACAGCTGCCTTTGAGGATAATATCTTCAAATCTCTCCTTGCCATGCTGAGAGGCTATTTTTGAATAGATATTTATTTCGTTCTCCCAATTTTTCTTCTCACTTTGCCTTCCGTCCGTCTTACAGGTATATCTTCACCCTTTGAGACCAGTGGGGAGATTGAAACAAAACAGAGAAATGCTTGGCATGGAAGGCATTTCTCTCAGATTTATGAGTCTGTTTTATTTTGCTGTTTTATTCACTTTTTCATTTTTTTTTTATACATTTATCCTTTCTGTGATTACATGCTAGTCTAACTCTTCCAAAATAAAAGAAAAGAAAAAAGTCAAGCTATATAATTATACTGAGGCCTTTAAGTGAGGAGAGAAATTTATGAGTCTTCCAGTGATCTGCATTGACTGTTTATGCTAATAGTCCCCTTCTGATTAATAACACTCGTGAGATGGAAAGCACTCTTTGATATAGCGGAGATGTCCATTGCCATGTTTCATCAGAGGAGACCTCGCAATCAGATGGTGTGTGCCTTTTTTCTCCCCAACACGTATCCCCTCTCTCCTCAGAATACATTAGAGGAGTGTGAGCGACGGAATCATCTGATAACGGGAGGTGAATTGAAGTGGTCATGAACCTAATGTCAAACTCAAATAGCTGAATGGCAAAAGATAAAACAAACAAGGGACGTGAACTGCTTGCAGAGGAAGATGAGGAGCCACGCAGAACCCTGTTATGAACTTTTACAGATAAGGCCGGCTAGTCCTGCATTGCAATTGGGATATTATGGAGCGTGACCCACGCAGGAATTGTATCATTTGACCTGAGATTTATGTATTGCATGGACCTTCTTAACACGAAGCCTGACAAGAGTTATGTTTCATGTCTGATTGTGAGTCGATCTGCTTTCTCCGAAGTGCACACTCATTCTAGTCAACTATAAAAACAGGAGGATGGAAATTTACTTTTCGTAAAAGTTTTTTTTTTCTTACTTTGAGTTATCCTTTGGGCTAAGTAGTGGTATCACCGTGCTTCTTTGTTGAATACAGTCAAGACATCACGTCTTGAAAGAATACGCAATAACTCACTCACTCAGAGGCTCGTGACTTCCCTTTACATCCTTCAAGGTAGGCCTCAGTTTTGTTTTGTTTTTTGTTTGTTTTTTTTTTGTCTGGGGCAAAATTACTTTCGTGTTTACCACTGCAGATAAGAATATTTGATAAAATGAAACTATAGCCGAATACAACCCTTTCCCCTTGCGATCGTCTCTTGCACAGTAAGCATATTGGAAGTTGTTGTTTGTAATTCTTTATCTAATTTCATTTTCCTAACCGTGGCTAATAGCAGTTTTTCCTATCTTCCTCTATTTCGGGGCTAAGCCAGGTCTTAGAGCTGGGCCTCCGTTCTGAAGAGAGACTGAAAATGCTTGAGTAAGCAGAGGAAGGATTCCTCACTTGCTCCTTCAAGTAGTCCCCTCCCTTCCGTTAGCAGAGATATCTATCCCAGGCCCTTATTATCACCAAACAAGCACTTTTTGATGATGATAAGTAATAGCCACATCCCTATGTGTACGACTGACTTCTCAGGGGAATAAGGAGAGCACGCTGGTCATTTTTCTTGCCAGCTTGGCGTCCAGTAATCCTGGGGAAAACTGAGGCTGCATGGAGGGGGGGATTCTGAGTTTGTGCAATGTTATTCACAACAGGAGATTGTGTAGCAGAAGAGCTTTTAGATTTTTTTTTTTCTCCAGTATATTAAACTGGTGTTGGAACACCTGTCTGGCTGCTATCATGATTACCGGAGACGGCAAATCTCCTAGAAAACAAACAGAGATGTAAGTAGGGCATTAATTAAGTATTTTAATGCTATTCAGCTTTGCAACATGGCTGCCAATGGTAATTTGCAACATGAGTCCCAGTTTTGGACACCAATGACAGAGAAAGAACGCATCAATAGACCGGGTGACTCGAGGGTCATTGCTTCCTGACAGGAGTTCAAGGCACTGATAGCGTAGCCGCATGGTAGCAGTTTTTGAGAAAGGGGATGATGTGTGTAGACAAAAGTGAAGATCTGCAACTGAATGGACACAAATAAACAGCCTCTTGGGAACAGCTAATCTTGCAGACGTGCTCGACAGCGGCCTGTCAGAATGCACGGACCAATTTGAATGCACAGCGGGGGAACTCCACTCTTTTCAATTTTCTGGGCATCTTGTTTATTTCATGCTATAGCTGCATCTCACTGCCAGCTACGCCAACATAATTCGGTTGGATTTATGAAGGAATTTTATATCTGTCTTCTAAGTGGGGAAATAAGGAAAAATATGGCAGACATAGAAAGAATATAAGGAGAAATCAAAGACATGGTGGATGAAAGAGAAAGTTAAGAGAGCAACTC
Organism: Arrhamphus sclerolepis; assembly: GCA_037176975.1. Classification (NCBI taxonomy): domain Eukaryota; kingdom Metazoa; phylum Chordata; class Actinopteri; order Beloniformes; family Hemiramphidae; genus Arrhamphus; species Arrhamphus sclerolepis. Next base: position 3,801,950 of record JBAMYA010000010.1, read on the forward strand.
CTAGCTGAAGAGGGTTGAAAAAGGGAGCAATTTCTATGAGATAACGGATTAAAGCAAAGCATGCCAAACACATGAGGTTTTTGTACTTAGAGTAAATACTTTTGGTCTCATGAATGGAATGTTCCTTTGTTTTTCCTGACATAAATGCTGCGGCCTTGGGTGTGGCCTGCCAAGTATGCCCCTCAACAGAAGTGGTTTTCAGTATTATTTGTTCAGACCAGTGTATCAACTGCTATGTCCTTGAGTTGTTATAAATTTTTTGGAGTTGATGTTTAAATGAAAAAGAGAGAAATTATGTTGCTTTCAAATATCTAGCCTACAAATTACTGGCCAAAATCATAGGGACTGAGAGGCCATCGGTCACAAGAATACACCAGGTTTGATGAAAATGTTTAATATGCGTTTATTATCTTTATACAGATGAATTATTTGCTTGACAACACTTGTGTTTGAGTTTGTGTGTCCACTTGTTTGACCTCTGTACAAAAAAAGAAGTGAAGCAGTATGGTAAGTATGGTGGCTGTTGTTTAAATATATATCTAGGGTGTGTGGTGAAAGGAAAGTGGTGCAAGGCTTCCCCTCTGCTACCACAGAGCAGCGTGACCTTTGACTCTGCCTTTTAGTGCATTGATCTGCCAGTCACTTTACCCTACGACTCATTCCCTTGCCTTGCTTGTTCCCTCTCGGTTCACCTGAGTGGACATAGTGACCGCCTGGGCTCTAGCCCTGTGGCCTCTGACATGTGGTTACTCCCGTTTACATGGTTCAGTTCACAGTCATGTCAACTTTACAACTTCTTTTTCTTTTTTTTCTTTTTTTTTAACGTCTTAAATAATGGAGCATACTCATCTTCCACAGCAGATGCACAAAGCCATGCGTTCTAATTTTAGGTAGTTTTAATTGTGGTCCTGTTAAGTGCCCTCACTGTCACCTTTGACAAAAAGGACCATTAATGGGCAGAACAGCCAGGTGGGCTGGCAGGGTGCCCATTTCACTAGTTGCTGCCGAGACCTCCTAGGCAGCACCAGGCTGGCACAGGTTGAGGCGTCTGCTAGTGTTCTCATCCCAATATCCATGTTTTGCCTATAAGAAGAAGTTGCATTTATAATTTAGGATGCATGCAGTCGTTTGTAGATCAGGCGATATGCTGAAGTTGTAGCATGTGAAAAACAAAAATGGAGCAGACCCTGTGTGTCCATAAAACACCACGGCTGTCTTGATCTAAGTGAGGGCATTTTGTCACTTTAAGGCCTGGGAGTTCACCTCTGAGTCAGGCCTCGTAAACATGCTCCCTGCAAAGGCAATACAGGCGCGGCACGTGCTGCACAAAGCAATTCAGCATTCTAACGCCCTGTCACTGCGCTCACATTTCAACCATTCTTTATTCTCTGCCACACTTCCAGCTGGGTGTAAATTGTGCAGGGCTGTAATTAATCTATGTCAGGTCAGAGAAGAAGAAGAAGGAAAAACGAAGGGAAACAAGCTGAGACGCCTATGATGATAGCAGCTCCCACTCCGCATCACTCCACATATATTGTTTTGCATCAATAAAGAAAATCTGGGGCCCCCAAGGAGCAAAAACCCTCCTACAATACTTTCATGTTTCTAAATCCTACCAAAGCTCTATTTGTCCCATTGTGCTCTTTCTTCAATATAAGATGGAGGCAGCTCTCTGGAGTGGGCTGAACAATGCATCTTCAAAAGACAATTCATGCTAGGCTCATATAGTATGCGACCAAGTAAAACTCTAGTTCCAACTTTCACCATCAAATCAGTAGGGTGTAAATCACTGAAATTAAAATATGTGATCCAAATAAAATATATAAAGGGATTTAGGAGTCTCTTAGCTGCTACAAAAAGATCAAGCAAAAATGAATTTAGAGACTAGAAGGCACTACAACCAATTTTCAGGTTTAATGGAGGTGAAAAGGATCATTATACTTACACCTGCAATGATATAATGAGAACTGTATATGGCCAACTGATCAGAAATGGTGTTGTCAGCCATGTTGATAAGGAATTTGATAAGATAAGATACTTACAGTGAATGGTTTTCACTGTCATTTCTGACATGGCTGACAGAAATAGGATGACAAAGTTGATACTCATTAAATTAGCACACAAATCCTCATTATAAATATAAATGCATTGTATATAATAGCTGTTTGATAAGCCAAACTATTAGCAGGTACGCCTTTGATTTGTTTTTCATTTACTCCAGGATTGTCAGAGTTCTGTAAGCATGCTCTCAAAAGTGAAGATGGTGGGCAATACCACTGAAAGGCTGCAAGTGCTCCCAAAACATCTCCAGTTGACTCCATTTCTACAGGCTTCAGCTTATCTCTAACATTAACAATATTCTGAATATCTAATGCTATGATAGAAAATCCACACTGTTTTATTTATACGTCTAATGAAATGTTTGATGAACTGTTTTTGAGTTTGTTGCAAATGCTTCCTGTCGTTGCAGGAGGCCTTTTAAATCCCACGTGAGATATTTTTATTCATGCAAAGATGGTTAAAGTTGTAATTTTCTTGTGAAGGAACATTGTCAGAATCTCTAAATTTGGTGCAGACACTTGTTACTCAAAGAATCTACAACCCCAGTTCCAAAAAAGCTGGGACACTGTGTTAAATGTAAATAAAACTAAAATGTAATGATTTGCAAATCTCATCCTGTTATTCCCAATAGAACAGACGTGGACTCTCCTGCAAAGCCATGCTGCTCTGATGAATACAGCATGTGGTTTAGCATTGCCCTGCTGAAATATGCAAGGCCTTCCCTGAAAGAGAGGTTGCCTGGATGGGAGCATTTATTGCAATGAAATCATTATGTACTATTCAGTCTTAGCATTTAAGTATAACCTTTTCATGCCCAAACTATTTGTTTATGTGTGTACTTAACACAGGGAAGAAGAACATTGTCGACAGTTTCTGGGTTTTTTTTTTTTTTTGTTCTTTTCCCTATCTGAATGAGTCTGTACATTCACCACTGATGCCTTATACATTTTAATCAATAAAAGCTTCACGTTTTGGAGAATCTATATCATACTGTAACTACCTAAACCAGAGAAAAATCTGACATGAGACTTATGCAGCCAAAGATTGAATAGATTTAAGTAATCCTAAAGGGCTTCTTCTTATCTCTATCTTTTCCCCTCTGCACAGCTTTACAAGTTTTGCTTCATTTTTACTTTTGCTGAACATCTCTTTCTTAGTCTGGTGAACAGAGAGATGAATGCAGAAGAATATAAATCTGTCGAGGCGAGGAACGAGCAAAGGAACAGCAGCATGAAAACTTTTTTCAGGCTCCATTTAGAATTTGAATAGTTACTGTAATGCGTTGCACTCCAGACTCAAAGAATGAGGGATTTTAGGTTTCACTTCCTGGCCTGCTGCTCATTTAGGCCTTATTAATCTAATTACTTTCCCAATTTTACATATATTACATCCCCCTGGTCCTCTCGCTACTCTAAGGAACCCTGCTGGACATACCTTCATAAGGAAAATTGCTGAAGCTTGCATATAGTAAAAGAAAAACTAAATGGCTGCAATTCATCACACAATTTTACCAGTTACATTGCAGAAATTTGGATGGATACAGACCACAGACCTGTCCGTCTGGGACTGCTGGTAGGCAGTTCTATTTGCACACAAATCCGAGATGCTAGGGCCCATTTATTTACCTGTGGGAGAATCTAGGCCAATATTAATGCTCTGACCATGATTTCCCATCAACTGCTTCACCCTGCAGTTGGTGACACTAGCGGTTTACACATAGGTTATTAATGGTCTATAAATATTCACTCGATGTTTAGAGGGACTTTGTGGCAGCCATTAGCAAAAGACGTTTGTGTCGGGCAGGGAGCCAGACGGGAGTTTTTTATTTCTTGACGTGACAGTGCAATGGTGTGGCTGACCTTGGGGATCTGGCCTGATGGGGAATTGGACCTTGGTTTGAGGTACCGCTTTTATTCTCCTGCGTTTCATGACTAGTAAGGCAGTGAACAATGAGCTGCATGCATCAGACTTCTTGTCATTCCAAAATACAAGGTGGGAGTGGGAGCTGCCAACCACACCCTCCCCACCCCATTAACAAAGTAAATCTATTAAAACCTAAATATATTACATATATATTTATATATACGCACACACATACATGAAAGAAATTAAAGTACATTGTGAAAAATGAGTCAGGTAGCTCTGTCTGTATAATTTTCCTCACTTTACATCTGAGCAGAAACCAGATCTGCACAAATCCAAATGCAATCAGACAGCTTCCTGGAACATGCACAGCATTACATACACTTCGCTCACCATGGATTAAATTGCCATTGACAGAGTCTTGTTTTTGCTCCCTCTTTTCTAGATATGATTTGAATTGGATTTGTGTAGACATTTCTGACACAATGAAAAGGAGGGAGGAAGAGGGAGAGGAAGAACAGGTGCTGAGGAGAGGAAAGGTTAGAACAGAAAGACACGGGGACAATCAGAGACTGTGCGAATGAGGAGGAGGAGAAGGAAAGATAAAAAGAAATCAGAAAAGCGAGTTGAGCGTACCAGACAGACAGAAGACGAGGAAGGGGTAAAAAAGAAAGAGAGCATGTCTGACTGTTTCACAGGTTCATTTTGATGCATGAAGACAGACAGGAGAATAGATTGGTAGCCTTGGGTGGATAAGGACAGAACCATTCCCCAGAGAGATGGATTAGACGAAGGAGTGGAAATAAATGATCACAGATTTTAATGGCCTTTTGGCTTGCCTCCCCTCTTCTCTCATTTTCATGTGTAGGCAGTGATGACATTTTCACATGCCAACTGTCTACCTTTTGTAGTTTAACGCTCAAAAACAGTCTTCCAGGTACAGATGCATGGGGAGATTGGGGAAATATGCACCTGTGTTAAGATTACATGTATTTTATGTTATCTATACAAGTCAAGATGTTTGTGAAACATCCACTAGTCCCTCTTTATGTCCAGAGGGGAATGTAGACCTACTTTATGAAGAAAATCTAGATTTTCCTTTAACCTGTAGACACTCAAACATTTGTGAATGCAATGCATGAAATTTGATAAAAGGGGAACAGGGGGTACCCTGAAATTGGTATCCTGTAGGTGGCAGCACAAGGCGATACCAATCGATACCAATGCATTTTGGGCTTTTGGAAGATATGAAAACTTCCAGTTTTGAGCAACATGTTCAAAACTCCTTCTGATTCAGAAGTTGCTGATTTAATGGGGGGCTAAGGACAAAATGGGAAACAATGCCAACGTGTGGAGCCTCACAAGAAATTTCAGGCCATGTTTCCGTTGTCATTTTGGCAAGGAAACGATCATCATCGACAGTGAGTTGAGTGGGGATCCTGTTTACTTTGCCTGGCAGCCATAGTGCAGAAAGGCACAGATCTGCAAAGCCCCAGAAGAAAGTGGATTAAACCCCCTAACATGACATATATTCTGAGGGACCGGGTTAGCCCCTATTATTGCTTTTACAGGGCAACAGTACACCTGGTCATTTCATTAGGAGATAATTTACTAAGAATGTTCACAACAAGACTACTTTATACACCGTACAAGAAACACAGGACAAGTAACTTAGTCTGGGGAAGTGGAATTGTTGGCTTGGGCTCCACAGTTAATTGCTTGTTCTTCTTATTCCCACATCAGTAATTGCTTGTCTAATATGCGTGCATGTCATTGAGATGTCTACTGTTTATACAGAGGACAGTGCATGAATGCACATCCGTAGACACTGTTCATGTAATTCCTTAATTTATTTTTTTGACAAGAGACAAAATTTATGACGTGTGAGAGTTTTGAGACTCAAACATTTTGAAAATAATGTTAGTATTTGCAAGTTCACTGCCCATCAGATACAGTGATGCCAGTGTAATACCGCTGATATGAACTGTAGAACATTTTCAAGCTGCAAATTTGGTAACTTTTAGAAATTGCATGTAATGAGGAGGAAGTGTATTTGAACGGGAGCCTGAGGAAACTGCACATAAGCAATCCTAACTGTGAAACATGCCCCACTTTAACTTAACTCCAAATGCTGCTGAGGTATACCACATGAACACTATGCTTTTGTTGAAGAAGACTTGAAACTAGCAGCTGACACCATTAACTCGTGAATGAGGCTCTGGCTTTATTTCAGACCTGGAGGCTACATCCATCTTTAATGTACATTCCAAGGTGGAGGCCAAAAAAGAACTAAAGGGAGAGGGAATATTGGACTTGGATTATTGGACAACACAGATTAAATAATAATGGGCTGTTTCGACTGGATTTTTAGATTTATTTTTTTTCCCCTGCACTTGTTCTCTAATTTATAATAACTTCTTAAGTTGACATTATGGCACTGTTCAAAGTTATTTGTTTATACTGATATGTACTATGTACCTTACTATAAGGACTCTAAAGGTTTTACCGCTTTCCAAGGAGTACAAAGAGTAATGCACATTTCCTACTGCATCTAAATGCAGCACCACATTAATCTTTGCATTTTTTTTTTTAAATATTTATATTTATATATGTGAATGTTTAAAATACAAGACAGCCAAGCACATAAGCCTGTATAGCTCAATAATACACTTGGCCATTAGTTTTTATGGAAATATAGCCTTGGGTTGTGGAATAAAAAATGGGTCTCACTTCTAATTTCTGTTATGATAAGTTCCATACCTGATTGCCTCCATAAGGGGCAGATCTGTCTTCATAAGGCCTTTTGAGGCTCCTGACAACTATTTAGCTCTGCTAATCCATTTGTTTGATTTATTTCTTACAGTATGTGGCTAATGTCTTTTAAAGATCTAGCGGCTACAGAGAGATGAAGAAAAACCAATTGCTGACAGATAGCATCAAAATTTTTGAGCATTTAATCATTCTTGCATATCTTCCACTCCTCAGATTTCCTTTTGGTTAATAAATGAGATGTCTTGATGAGTACAAGAGATACAAATTCTATTTTGCACAAGCCTTGACAAGATAGGTATTTGAGGGTGCGATAAGCAACGTCTAAATAATGCAATGCACTACTCAAAATAAATTGATGGAATGAAGGAAATCACACCACTGCAGTAGCTTAAACTCTGCTAAAGAAGAGGAAGGCTGACAAAACAAAGCCTGTTAAAAAGTAATGGGAAGTTATTTACTAAACATATTATTTTCTTTCCAACACTTTCTCCTACACTCACTTCCTTTTTTCTAAAGTTGGCTAGCTCACTCTGACCTCTGACTTACAGAGCCCTTGCTAGGGGAGACCTGGCCAGCGAGTTAAGGCAAGGGCTTAGATGACTTCTGGGGGGAACGTGGGTCTCCAGCCTGGCTTGACTGGGAACATCTGTCACCATCACACTGACCACAACCAGAGCTCGGTTTAGCATACTTGAGGTGGTTGTGGTGGCGGTGGAAGTGGGGGATGGCAAAAAGGGAAGATAAAGACTGATGGGTAAGGCCTCCTGCTCCTCTATCATCATTTCACAGGTCTGGGACTGTGAGACAGCAGCCTCTCACAGCGGGAATCACCACTGCTTTCGGGATGGATGGGAGACGGTAAAAGAAGAATAGTAGGATGCTACAGGAAAGTGGAATGTAATCAGTTTGGCGAACTAGACTGTACCACTTTAAGAACCTCTGACCAAAGCCAGTGGGAGACTTGGCAGACTGATTTGAAATTGTAAACAACTGCATTTTGAAAAGCACTTGAATTCACATGCATCTAGAATGCTAAGATGAAGTTCGGCACTGGACAGTTCCCTCAATTTCTGTGCTAATACATGCAAATACAACCCTCTTAGGGAATGCTAATACATTACACACAATGTGAGTAGTAATGAGCAGAATACAAGCACAAACGCAAACCACACACTAATTAGTATTTACTTAAATGCACAGCAACTTATTTACAGTACATATAGAAGTATGCAAAAACCCAAAGGTGCTTTCAAGATCATGAAAACGTGTGGTAACACACTTACACACAGATTAGGCTACTACTGGGACTGGTGAAAATGGCTTTAGGGGACCCATGGCAGCAGCTGTGGTTCCCCGTCTCTAGCTTACACACGGCCACGTCGATAACTAATCCTGACCTTTCCCCAGCCAGCAAATTGAAAATAAGAATAAGAAAAAAAATAAAATGGATGGCGGATGCTATCAAGGCGGCTTCTGCTGCTTTCTGGGGGTGTTAGAAGCGATGTTCCACCTTCTGGATTGAGAGTTGAGGGAGAAGGGGATGAAGAAGGCATGGGCGTTGGGTTGGGTCCTTTTTACTGTTCATGAGGTCCCTTCTCATGGCTTGACAGACTTCCCATCTTGGCTTTCCCCAGTGGACCAGTCAGAACTGGGTGAATCTGTCATGAGCAGATATTATTATTGTCATGCCAGTCTGTTTACCAGACTCAATTTCAAGATAGGAAAGCCTGGACGCCTGTTTGATTATGCGCAATATATTACTTATACATATCCAGATGTCAGCCTGTGGATACGTGTTATGAGGGGAGTTTTAGTTTTCCTTGGGTTACTCAACAACACATATTTATACACGTTCTCACTTTACTCTGTCATACCTGTTAGAGCTTTAAATTACCTTTGCAACAGCCATGGCAGTGATGCCAGGCATCTTGCTCTGTGAATATATTTGGTTGTTTTGACCAACCATCTATACTTGGACGCCAAGGGGGCAATATGCTCCCACTAACCCCCCTTTAGGATCTACCAAGTCATGTTAGATTATTTCACTCCCTCATTATCAAATGTGAAGTCAACTGGATGTTAAAAATCCAAATAATGGGCTTCTCACCAGAGGGAGCGACTTCTTTTTTTTTGCACGTGAACATGCCTGAATAGTTTTACAGAGCATTAAGAAAATAAAGCAGAAGTGAAGCAAATACAAACTTTGTAGAATGAAAAAAGAAAAAAAAAATACTGTACTTGCTTCCTGCATTTTTTGTAATTTTGAACAGAAGATAAAGCAAATTGTTATTAATTCCTGTTGTACTTAATGTACAGAGACACATATGAAACACGTTGCCTATTATAACTGTAGAACAAGCTAATGTGTATTAAAAAAAAAACAAAAAAAAACAACTCTACAATGTTAGAAGCATTTCCATATGAAGAGATTTTAATACCTCATTTTTCAGTTTGGTGGAACAAACTGATTCTGTCAAGATCCACTAGGGGGTGTATAGTTGTCAGTCACAGAAGAGCTGCTCTATGTCCACTGAAGCCAAATTGTTTTTTGAAAGTCATTCACTTCAAATCGTTGCAGATCAGAGTCAGGTATAAGTAGAGATTGCTAGGTGTTGAGATCCAGAGACCTATATGAACAATCAATCTCTAGTCTAACCTAAATGTTTATTGG
>JBAMYA010000010.1:3812344-3829847 GCA_037176975.1 Arrhamphus sclerolepis
TTTAAAATTTTTATTGGACAAATTGGACAGCAGGAGGATAAATCTATTAAGATGTGAATTATTGCATCTCCAACTCAGTGCACAGAGTGAGGGGAGAACTTTGTTAAAATGTTGGCTTATTTGAATAAAAAGTTACACTGCTGTTTCTCTCCTGGTTGGATCTATTCAAGCCAAGTCGCTTCCCACCTGTGGACGTCTCTCATTGCTTATCAGACAAATCTTTCTCTTCCTTTTAGCACACACCTGTAAGACTCATTAATAAATCTCTGTGCAATAGTACAATGACAAAGAAGCCACAAGGAAACTGCAGTCTTAACATTTTAAACACCAGAGAAATAGGCATGGAGTGAAGATAAACTGTGCAAGTGACACATACCCACACTGTCACCCACAGTGGATATTCTTTGCGCTATAAGAATATACAAAGAGACAGCTTGTCAAAAAAAAAAAAAAAAAAAAGCAGAGTTGGAGTGAGAATGTTGGAGAAAAATAAATGCATAACTGTGAGTCTATATCGTACACGTGCATTAGTTGACAACTCAAGAAGTCTCTGAACTCACTGTCACCAATTAAACTTTGCTCTTTTTTGGTTCCTAAGGGCCTTTTAAGGACACTGCTTTGTACCAAATCATGACTAAAACCAAATGTTCACATTATTCAGTCAAAATAACATCTTCTAAAACTATTTCAACTTAAGTTGTTGGTCTGAAATGTAGGATGTACAGATGTAAGCCATATAGATAGAAGTTTATTGTCGTTGAACCAGCGTCCCAGTACAAACGAGATGATTTTCAGTACAACCAGTCCAAGATCACAAATGACACATGATACAGGGTAGACAGGAGCGGATGACTGAGGCAGCAGCCAGTGGTGGCGCGGCCTTTTTCTGTAGATAAGGAAATAAAAACACGAGGGGAAGAAGAGGGGATAAAAAATGCGTCTCCAGACTATGTCCTATAGGGGGCACAGTTATGGGTTACAAAAAAAACACCTCAGCACAAAAAAAAAAAAGCAACAAACTCAGACAATCTACAACATAACTCAAGGACTAGCTCATGTGGGAGGGGGGTGTCCCAGCACAGACAGACTAGGGGGCATCTGCTGCCTCATGGGGGCTGACGCAACCGGGCCAGTAGGCCGTGCTGCAACGGGTAGGAGTATGGAGGGGGGGGGCAATGAAGACGGTGAAATATTAATAATATATATTAATAAGAACGTAAATGAAGTAAAGGAGACAAAAAAATATGATTTCATACCATCTGCAATGAAACAGTCAAAACTAAACTGAAGATTTTTTCTAATATTAAATAAGCCTTTTCTACACCTTCCCAACCTTTTCTGAATTGAAGTTGTTTCTAACTCGTTACAGAAAAGTAGGATAATGGGCAATTTTAAAATATATCACTGGCCACATATAGCTAATCAGCCAGTCACATGGCAACAACTCAATTCATCTTGGCATGTAGACATTGTCAAAGGGGATTTAAGTGACTTTGAATGTAGATGGTTGTTTGTGCCAGACAGGCTGGTCTGAGTATTTCAGAAACTGCTGATCTGCAGCTATTTCCACATACAACCATCTCCAGAATGGTCTGAAAAAGAGAAAATATCCAGTGAGCAGCAGTTGTGTGGAAGAAAATGACTTGTTGATGTCAGAGGTCAGTGAAGAATGGGCAGAATGATTCAAGATGATAGAAAGACAACAGTAACTCAAATAACCACCATGCAGAATACCATCCCTGAACACAGAACATGTCAAACCCTTGAAGCTGATACAACAGCAGAAGACCACACCGGGTGCCACTCCTCTCAGCTAAGAACAAGAAACTGAGGCTACAATTTTCACAGGCTCACCATAATTGGACAATAAAAGATAAGAAAAATGCTGCCTGGTTTGACGAGTCTTGATTTCAGCTGCAACTTTCAGATGAAAGGGTCATGAAAGATTTGCATCATGGATGTAGAGCTGCAGGTACTTGTGATGACCAAATGGTCCTGCTGGGATGATTATACATCCTGGCATTAACATGAATGTTATTTTGCCACATGCCGCCTACCTTAAATTTTTTGTAGACCTATCACACCCTCAACACGGCAGCATCATCCCCATACAGTTGTTCACTCCCCTGGGAAGTACCAGAAACTGCAAGACATCCTTAAATGTTTTTGTCCAGGTACTGACTGACCTCAATATTCAGTCATGGGTTATATTATTATAAACAATTAGGAAAAAGATCTATGAAATTTCCTTTGACATGAATGGAATTTTGGTAAATTAAACTCTTCATACCCATCTAGCACCCATCTTATGTTGTTTTCTCTGATCCATCCATCTCTAATTACGCTTTAAAGAGCTCTGTTAAGCAGTAAATTGTTAAAACCAAAAGAAGTTGTGCCACATGGCCAAACAGAGTGCATCCTATACATCATCTGTTTTCCCAGGCTTTGTCAGAGGAGGACGTTGGAGTGCACCCTCCAGTGGTGATGCTAGTTCTGCTTTTTTCTGCTGTGTTTTAGCTGTTTTTAATGGAATGCTTGCCTCCAGCTATCCACAGCATGGCTAATTAATCGGAGTTACTATTTGCTTAGGCAGACAAAGTGAGTATTTTGTCTGTGTCCTGCAGTTTTCTAAAGTAGAACATTGTGTCCAGATGAGGACACGGGGACCTGTGCACAACAACTAGGGAAGTAATATAGACATGATGACTCATTAATGTAAGAGGCTTATTAAAATGTTTTCTTTTAGTGTATGTGTGTGAGTGTGCTGAAGTGCTGCATTTCTGTCTTTGGGAATTAGAAATTTGGAGCCAGTTATGCTTGTACAAAAGTTGATTTCAGTATTCTTGTTTGGCTTATGAAGACATTTAGCTAAATGTGAGTTTGTGAGACTGACAGTAATGGGTTAGATCTGTATTTCCTTCTGCTTTGGAATAGTAAGACTGTGACTGTACAGGTTGTTTTGTTTTTTTCTTTTTGAGGTGAAATGCACATTCAAAACAAAACTGATGAAATTTGACAACTGAGCAGTTTTCTTTGAGATATAACTAATGTGTTCTTTACAGTTTATTGAATGGAGACTTTGATGTAAATATTGGCAGATTGACATATACTGATGGATTTCAGATGTTTATTCAGTACAGCATGGGATTGTGTTAAAATCAGCAAACACACATTTCCACCGAGTCCCAATTTTACTGACAAACAATAATGCTTGTAATCTTCCTTGACATTTACTTTTGATTTTATAATTACCATCTCCATTATTTTGGAGAGTAGGACTGAAGCTCCTGAACAACAACAGTAGATTAACTAGTAAGTGCAGTCTTGAGTTGCTTTTAATCAACAGGTGAGGTCAGTGAGAAGGAAATTGTTACAATTTCTTGCCATCTTAATGCTTTTGAAACCATGCTGTGTGTTGTACAAGAATGGTGTGTAGCTTGTAGTAATCCCAATGATGATGAGAACAGCTCAACTAAGTAAAGAGAAATGACATTTCTAAGATGAAACTTACTCTCATGAGGACTGCCCTTAGGAAAGGAAGTACCGAGAGTTCCCTCTGCTACAGAGAAGTTCATTAGACTTACCAGCCTCAGAAATCAATTACAAGTACTTCAGATTAGAGTCCACATCAATGGCTCCTAGAGTTCAAGTACAAGACAAATCTTAATATCAACTGAGACTGGATGAACGGCTTTCATAGTTGAACTGCTGAAAAGACACCACGTCTGCAACAACGCAGAAATTTATTGCACTAAGAGGGAATGGGAAATAAACATTTTTCATCAATCCAGTAATACAGACAGTGCTGCCTGTCCAGTATTGTCTTTCCTCATCACCATCAGTTTTAATTCTCAGCTGCTGGAATATCTATTGTACCATCTGTAGTACAGCGCCCATGTGCCCAGGAGCCTGTTACGCATGGATTCAGTTTGTGATGTTGTGATATGAAATCACACATAATTTTTAATTAAGACCAATGACTTCACATTGGTTTAGCCAAACTAATTTCCATGGTATCTTGACCAGATGCCCAAACTTAAATGGACTCCTTTAGAAGAAGCAACTATACCATTAGATGCAACTATATCTTTAAAATACATATGAGAAACAACTATACTCTGAGCCTCTCCAGGATAACTAAGCTCCTCCAACAATCCCTAAAAGTTGATTTATATTTCTGCATCAAAGCAACGTCGTGGCTGCGTCATAGGTGCGAACCCTACACCGTTAGTTATGCTGGACGCTGACATGCACCGCAAGAAGTATGGTTGATTAGCTTGGTATATTTATTTTTCTTTGTTTTTGTATTTCCTTCCTCATCTTTATGTTGGGTTAACAATAGCTTGCCACAGTGTCTGTCAAAATGACTTATGCTCATCATTTATCAGCTCCAACAATCTGTTATTTTGAGCTACATACAAACGCTAAAAAGCTACAGTGCTCTCTAGTGGTTGGTGGTGTAAATACAGAGCAACACAAACAGTAATGTACAAATATAAACGTTAAAGATGGTGTAGGGGCCATGCATAGCTGCTACGCAGAATCATAAATAAGGCTGAATCTGACCACCCTTTGAAGGAAGCTCACTTTTCTTTTGGTCTCTCCCCACAGCTCATAACCATAATTGAGGATTGGAACATAGAGCTTTCTTTGCCTTTCAATTCGGTCCTCTCCGGACTTCATCAATTGGGTATAAAAAAAAAAAACAAACAACAAAAAACAAAAACAGATATGTGATCCTAAACCAAAGAAACTGGAAATTTTCCACAACCACCGTTATGAAAAGTCTGTGAGGAAAGACAACTGGGAGAGTCCAGCACCCACTGGAAGGTTAATTTTAGGATACAACCATAATAATTCTTATTTATAGGCCATTCTACATAAAGATCATGTATTATATTGCTTGCCTGCCATTAGACGACCTTATGTGTTACACGCTAGACCTTTAGATGCATCCAATTTTAAGTTTTGGACTTTTAATGTGCCACAGTTATGATAGAAATATATGGTTCACACTCATGTTCTATTCTCCAGAATCACCCTGCTTAAACCCGCTCATGGTTTCAGGTAAGTTTAACCAGAGCGTGAAGGAACAGCAGCCAACAAGTGCTTAGGGTATGTGAGAATTCCTCATTCCTCCGTGACTGTTGGAAAAGGATTATAGATGACCAGCTCCTGAGGCCGCTGACAGATTACCAAGACTGTGGAAACCCTTTATGGAAGCAAAAGGTTGCTTTTTATTTTGTTTTGGAAATGCTACTTCCCTTCCTGAACTGATACTAAATTCATGCTGGCTCTTTATGACATTAAACATCTGAGATTTATAGAAAAACTACAACAGTGGAAAAAAGACCCCAAAAATGACTTGGGACCACAAGGCCAAAAATGCCAGGCATCCATTTTTTATTTTATTTTTTTTTTAAGACAATGACACTAGTGACTTGGTGTGTGTTTAGGCATCGTTCTTGTACATTTTCTTTTATATTCATGTCAGTAGATGGGGTCGACCTCTATATGCCTGCCTGTCACAATTTACATATCACTGAATAGAAATAAAAGTGTCATGAACTGTATTTAACAAATCTTATTATGGACATATAAACAAGCACCCACACAAACACACGAACATACACTATTTCTCCTGCCTATATTGAACAGGCTGGGTCCTTGGAGCACTCTAAATCTGTTCATCTGTCAAACTGTCAGACTCTATGCATCATCTCAGAGTCTTAGGCGCACACACAAACATAGACACACGCAAGATAGGGAGCATCTCTCAGAAGCGAAGCAGCAGGCTTTACTATATTTTAAATGAAGCAGGGTTAGAGATATCAGATTGCATTCCATCATAAGGAAGACTGTTGCTGCTCTTGTGTACGTGATAGGAACAAAACATTGACCATTTTCAGGGGTAAGAAAGCAAACTCATGTAGTCACAGCGATGATGGCGTGCAGAAGAAATGTATTTGTCTTGTTTAGATATGGAAAAACGCAACACATTCAGCTTCTTTCATGGTGAAATCTCTGAAGGAAGTAAATGTGTTGCATTGGAATGATGGCAACAGAAAAATCATTTGAAATAGAAGTTCTGTTCATTTAAACAGCTTTTCGCGTAAATAAAATGTTGCCCTTGTGTGATTCGTAAAAATCACTGTTACCTACTTTTTCAGTGTCCCTGAGCCACGTTCTTTTCCTTTAGCCCTTTAACTCTGACACATTGTGGGGACCCTTTACATTATCCTTCAAAACACAGAGTTAATGAATCATTACCTTTTCCTAGCTGAACAAACAGATTCACAGCACAAACCTAACCAGTTTAAGTGCCTAAAGTCACTGACAGAAGAAGGAAATCAGTTTACAACAGACTCACAAAAAGTTTGGTCCTTTAAGTTTATATGTAGTCATGGTTGTTAAAAATTTAAAATGGTAACTTTGCATTCTCTTTCCCCCATCCTTATAGTCATTATTTTTAAGAGAATGATAACGTTGCTCTCTACGTTAATCTCTGAAACTTTGAAACTTTCTGGATTGTCCAACTACTTTCGTTCGATAATCTGAGGATCATCAACTATCAATATGAGTAATACGAATTTATATCTCATCCAAGTCTTTACGACAGCAAAATTGACTTACTGGTCTTTCTTTTTTCCCTCGAAAAGGACCTTCAACAGAATAGATATACAACGAATTATACTGTTAATACAAATACAATTAAAGTTCGGTTGACCTGCGGGTCCGTCAGAGATATGTGCAATTTTCTGATTAGCTTATGTGCTACTTTTAGTCTAATTTTTCTTTTGCAATGTTCCCTTGTTCAGTAGTTTGATCAATTAATTGCACCAGTACAATATTGTTACTGATAAGGAAAATATCAGTGATAAGTTTAAAACCGACATAGCCTTATAAAAACTCTAGTTTGGACCTTTGAGAAGGAGATTTTTGGTGCATTAAATGCCACGACGTCCTTACATCATAAAAAGTAACCCCTGTGATAAAATACTTGAAATGCTCAGCAACCATATTTGTATACTCGGTAATCTTGGATATAAATGGGACCGGTACATCACGTACAAACATCATTATGGTTTAGAAAAGGGTTCTGAGCCTCAATAAAGGGAAGGACACTGGAGTTATATAAACAGATAGAAACAGAAACTGGTACCCATGCTAGTTTAAGGAAAAAGTAATTTGCGATATCACATCGTCAGTGAAATCGCAAAAACACAACCTTGTGTTCCTCCTATTTTATCTCCTCCACCTTGTCTCTGGTTCTCCCTCTCTTCCACACGCACACATTCACAGATTCTGACGGCCATAATTCAAAGGTCACGGATGCCCTGGAGCGTGTAGTATCTTAGCACACCTCAGTGGTCCGACACAGCTCCCAGGTGAGAAGGAATGCTGTGGGCTCAGCATGCTGATGCAGGCATGTCTTCTAAAAGAACAGAGCAGAGCAAGGTAATTTGTTTGTGTGTCATTTTCTTTGATTGTTGGCAACTGCATGTATTTTTGGATGATGCTTTTTGAAACTACAGGCTTTTACCACTTTTCCGACAGCAGATAACTTTATAGGCAGACACCTTCATAATAGACATCATGTGCAGTATTCCTCTGAACCCATCAAGCTGCCACACTTTCATCAATCTGTCTTTGTCACAAGGATGTGGCATTTTGAACAGTTTTATAAAAATGTCAGCCATAAGACATGGACTGAGGTTGATGGACATTTTAAAAATTTAGAGTGGAGCTACTGAGCACTTGACATGAAGAGGGAAAAAAAAAATCCAATATTGCAGTGTATTGACATAATATTGAAATTGTTTCTCTGCTGTCCACATTGGGTTCTGACTGCAGAAGTTTTATCAGTTCAAGTCAACCAAAACCTGCATTCAGCTTCCACTGGACCAAATCTTTGTGTTTTCACCACAAATTGCTCAAAAACTGGGGAGATGGATTGTATGAAGAATTTTGTTGTACAAGCTGATATTATGTGCTAGCAGATATAATGTGTAAAAATGTAAAAGTGTGTATGAGGCATAGTAAATGATCAACTGGATTGGAATGGGCCGCGGAAAGGTGTCTAAAAAGTTTCCCCAACTTCAACTTTTATCCCCTAAACTTTTCTTTTATTGAAGGTGTTGTTTTTCATGGATCTTTGCCTGACCCTCTACCTAATCCTTCAGGTAGGTCTTTGGATGCCTGTCATACATATACACACATGCTCATCATCACACTTCATTTTTCGGTCTCTCATTCCTACCTTCTCTCATTGACCATATCCTCTGCCTTTTTTGACTATAGTAAGATGACAACGTATGTTTGAGGGGGTGAAGGAATGTGGTTTAATGTCAGCCGAGGCCACGATCCGCTCTGAAGAGCTGATTTGCTGCAGCTCAGTGCCCCAGTAGCTGATTAGCATTTCACTATCAACTCCCTCATACTTTACACTAGCAAAACTGTTCATATCTACAGTCCTTTCTCCACTTCCATATCCTTTTATATAGTCAGTCCTGCCACCCTATGCCAATAAAGAGCCCGAAAAATATCACTGTTACACTCACTCAGAGTTATCCTGGAGCAACATTATTGGATTGAGCAAAGAGCCTTTTCGGTAGGCTATGGAATAATTGTCAGTTGGTTGAAATGGCCTTTTACCCTTCCACCTCAAAGTGTGAGGTTTTCTTATTGTGACATTGCGGTGACTGTTGGCTCAACCCAAGAAAATAAGCTCAGACAAGAGCTGAACTTGTGACCATCTTAAAAGCACTTGCCAAGCTCATTGGCAGTGAGGGCCTGTGTGCAGCTCCTGAGGTTTGGCGCTTTTTTTTTTCCCCTCACTCAATGAGACAGCCTTAATGATAGGTGTGCCAATGCAGCGGAGCAACATCGATCGGGAAGAAATAACCAGATTAGTCCCTCTTTGGGTCTGGGAGTACGGATAAGCTTCAGAACTGGGTGTCAAGATGAATTGGAGCAGATATCAAAAGATAAATGACAGCTCAGATTTTCAGATGCAGTTTTGACCGCTAGTGCCTGGAAAATACAAAGAAATGAAAGTAAATAAGCTTTGAGCAGACTCTATACTTTTGAAATGAATGGTTTAGGGTAGATATGAATTTGATGCCAGTAACTACAGACCTCCCTACAGTATAATATGAATTTGGATTTTTGGATTAAATTTAGAAGGGAGATAAAAAAGGAAAGAAAAAACAGAAAAAAAGAAGCTTTTATCTGCAAAGATATTATTACAAGTTATACGTGCTATATCTCATTGGAAAATTGATATGGAGGGCTCCTTTATTGAGCTAAAGCAGGAACAAACTTTGGGTTTATTGGATACACCCCAGGTGCTCAATAACAGTCAGACCCCATCAGATGACGGAGGCTCTTTATTGAGCAACAGAGATTAAATTTCTTGACTTGAACCTCTCCAGCTGAGAACAAAGACGTATTCCTGAATAATGCTGAGGACAGAGGCTTAATTGAAAATAAGATGAAGAAGAATGCAGAGGGAGCATATATTGACATCCTATTGACATTTTACAGCTCTTGATCATTAATGTATGCTTTGACATGGTGAGTAGGATGCTCAGACATAACACTTGAGTTCAAATTTGAAAATGCCAAAATTAAAAAAAAGAAAGTGCTCAAACATCTGCATCCCAACCCCCTTTTGGCTATAGTGTGCAAGTGTACCAATATTGTGGACGGGTATTAATTCATGTGAGCACTGTTGCTTTATTCTTTCATATATCAAAATAAGAATAAAATGTTGCCCTTTTTTCTGTCTACAAGTGTATATTTACAAATGAGCCATTTTAATTTAAAAGAATGACCCAATTCGTAGGTGGTGTCAAAGACATGATGACGAATGCTTTGCCTGGAGACTGCTGCAAGTGATTGGTTTTCTATTGCATCAAAATCAGAGATTCATAGATCATGATAAAGTGGTGCGACCGGGACAATGCTTCATTAATGGCCAGAAAGAGATGGTGGCTCAAAATCTCCCCCCCCCAAAGTAACACCCTTTTTCTCATCTATAGCTTAATAAGGCTTTTAAACAAAGCCACCTTCAGCTTGGCAGAAATTTGAAACAAACACAGCAACAGAAATGGCATTTCCACGAATAGAAATGGAAACGTACAGTAGAAATGTTTTTCATCCTTTGGTAGTATTTATTGAAGGACATTTTTGAGTATGAAGACATAAAAGAGCTTAGATACGGGCGATGGGCATAGACCAGTGAACTCAGACATTTTTTTTGAGTCTTTCATCTTTGTGCCATCAGCTGCATGCCTTGAAATCCATAAGAGCAACCATGTTATGCCTTTTCTTTGCACCTCTTGTGTGCCTTTAATAAAGATGCTGTCCTAACTTTGTGCCTACTCCCTTTTGGTCCACAAACCTATTTGAAGGCCCTGTATGGTCTTGCCAAAGCAGGGGCCTCAAATTGGGTAGTTAAAGGAGCTGTAGATGCACACGTGCATTTTATCTCCAGATATGCCCAGAAATCAATGCGCCCTCTCAAATGGCTGTCTCTTTATGGAACGTCAGGGAAATATGAGCGGAAATGGAGAAGCAGGAGGGCAGTGATGTGATATGACTGAAGGCTTTCATTCCTGAGTCTTACCTCCCCATTTCAAAATTGGCATCAACACCAATGGTCCTTATGGTTAAAACTCCCTTTTTTTTCCCTGACTCTTCTGTGTGCAGTCATGCAAGGTGTTGTACTTGGTTGTTGGGCATAAAATGAACAGAGAAAACAAACAGATGAACAAAGCCAGCCTATAAATGACATAACATCGGCATGAAAGTTTATAATGTGGTCAAATAAAATAAATAGGGCAGCTTATATAGACACCAAATGAGGAAAGAGTTTCAAACATAAGACATCTGTATCACTGGGACCATGGAAGCACAAGTTCTCATTTTGGCTAATTTTTTATTTGACTTGTTGGTACTAAGTACTTTTTGTTTCAATACTGATCCTTCTTTTTTTTCTCATTTGTAAATATTTTACTAATTAGGGCCTTACACATTAATTAAAGTCTAATTTGGGTTTTAAAATGAGAAAAATTAATGGATAAAAATCATGATAATTGGAAGAGCTGGTTGCTAAATATCTTGCCCATAACTGAAAATATATTTTGGTAATTTTGAAATGCAAATTAGTTTGGCAGAACTGGATGACTCGAACCAGATAAAGCAGATATAATCATTCTCTTTTAGCATATTATTTTTGCTTCTTTTTATTATTATTAATACTTATTATTATTGTTATTATTTTCCTCATTGCTGTCCTGTTGCAACTTCCACTGTGGAGTTTCACTGAATTAGCAGAAAAAAATTGAAGTGACCTTTCACATCTCTAACCTACTTTCCAAATGGAAGTTCTGCCGCCAGTGCAACCCATTCAATAGGGAATGGCAATAAATAACTGAATGAATGTATACCTTTCAAAATTTTATCCCTATGCGAGCATGAAAACCTTCAAATTTGGCCTGATAGAGCCAATGACATCCCTCTACTGCGTCACAAAGTCCTGCCATTGTTCTGTGCTCACTCTGCATTGTACAGCTTTGCAAACACATGCAACTTTTGTAGGTCTGTGGGACCCCTTGGGGGCAGTGTCAACAATATGTGAATTCCCCCCCAAAAAATGATGCTTACTCTTGTTTTGTCCATTTGTGAAAAAGTCACAATTCTTAGTGGACAAATAAGTGCAGTGGAGTGAAAATGAGATTCAGTCTCTCACTCTGTCTGTACAGGGACCAAATGGCCGATAGAAATCTTTCCATACCCCTACCCTCAGTGCCCTACCCGCAGGACGCCACAAGGGAGATGATTGTTAACCTTTCAAAGTCCACAAAACACATGTGGACCTCTAGGGTAAACTCCCAGGCACCTTTACCCTAGTAAAAGACAAACTCCAGCTGAACTCTCCAGCCTCTACTTTTATCACAACACGTGCATCCGATGACTTGAAAAGATCCTCAAAGTTTTGCGCCCACTGCTGGTATTTATTCCTAGTTGGTATTAGCAGTGTTCCATCACCACTGTAAAATGTGTTGGCAAACCACAGCCTTTCCTGACGCATCTGATGGTTTAAAAGCATCTGAGTCGGCGTGTTGCCGTTCCTGAAATGCTGTTGCTTCAGGCTGGAACGGGCTCACTGACTCATAAGAAACCCATTCTTTATGTAAAAGCTAGTCCTGAAGCTCAGACCCAAGGTCACTGCGTGGACTCCGGCTGCCAACAAAGTCACCTATCAGTCATCAGCTTTAATGAATAGGGTGCAGTGTAAAAATAGACACAAAGACACACAGTCAGAATGCAAGCTTTCACAGGCAAAGGTGGCATTGGCACTTGGCAACTTGCACCTCTTATCAGTCCACGTAGCTGTGTCTTTTCATGTCCAAAACAGCTATTTCTATCTTGTTGAAGGTTATCATAGTAATCACGTTTCAGTGCATGCAGAACACTAGCTAGTAGGACATGCTTCATAAACATTGCTTACAGTATATGCTCAGCTGAGGGCAGTATAAAACACAAGCGCGTACAAACACTTGTCACTGTGGTGACACTTGGAAGACGTCATACATAAATAGTACATAATAACAGAGATAAATGTTCATTAAATACTTCATGTGCCTGCCTTAGTCTTTGTTGGCAGGTATGACACCAGTGTTTCACAAATTTTGAAAAATAGATTTTCAGGCATACGACTCTTGGAACAGTTTTTTTGCTCAAGGGGTCCCTTAGCTCTACTTTTTTCTCTTTACCATAGCCCAAAGGGGTTCTGTTGATCATACATCAGGCAGGATAAACCATAGTTTTTACTTCTTTCATTTAAAGAAATAACTTTTTGTCTTCTAAAGAAATGACTTTGAAATATGATTCAGTAATGATGGCCATAGATCCCCTGGTCCCCATTAGTCTTGAATTCTGTACTTGGTAAACATGGTCATATCAAGCCCTTTTTCAAATTTGACCCTTGTTTTCTATCTCAGCTGCACACCTATTCTTTTTTTTTTTTTTAATGCTATTATTGCACTGACGATACTTCACAGAAGGCAAACGACATTTGAAAACCTGTTGAAAAGTGCTTAAAGCTGCCTCTGTGGTGCACCCTGATACTTTGCATATCACTTGGCACATATTTTACGATGAGACACACACACACACACACACACACACACACACACACACACACACACACACACATATGCAGGTAAGGTAAAGCAATATCAAATTCAATATAGGGCAGCTAATTGATAACTCAAAAGCCACAAGCTACTAAATGACATGACCTGAACTTCCATAGTCTAACATTTAGAGCAGTCTATTGGCAGAAATGCAATATAATATTCAAAACTGGTTTTATTAGTCGAGGGGGAAAAAATCCATGCGTTTTCATTACCTTAGAATGAGCAGTTTATATACAAAAATACTGCTCGTCTGACTCCCTGCTTGTCCTTGCGATACTGTATTTTAATGGTTCTGTAGTACCCTGATAGAGACAAACCAGATACTAGGTCAGGAATGTGTTCATCACATATTATCATACTGTAGTTTGTTTTGTTTTTTTTACATGCAAGGAAAGGGCAGGTGAGGTGGGTGGTTTTAATCACTTGCAATCTGAAGTTTACACTTCTAAACGTCACTGAATACCACTCACTGGACCTTAAAGTCACACATACAAATCACATTTGGTGCCTGTGTTTTATATTCTAGACTAGGACTTATTTAAATCACTGGCACTAAAACAGGCATTATGTTTCTCAGTCTCTTCTAAGGTTGTGGACTGGAACTCTGTTCACCTCTGACCGCACATAGAACCCACCGCATGATGTCTTTAGCCACCAAGGATCATGCATGTTCAGAAATAGCGTCCTTTGCTAAAACCAAACTCGTCTTTAGGCATCAGAGGTACACGGTGGCAGATGGCTGGCCCCCTTGCAGAGTGGAACCACCAGCTTGGACTGGCACACATGTTCCCTCAGTGCAATTAAGTCTAGCTGACCCCTCAGAGCCCCAAGCATCAGCGGGGTGTTTCCGTTGTGTTATTTCATGCAGATGCTAGCACCAGTGACTTCTATGTGCAAACTCTTGCCACGTGTGTCACACTGTGCACATATGGCTGCTCCGTGTTCGGCATGTTTAATAATACTGATACGTTGCATATAACATTGAGTCGGCAGGAGACCTAGACTAAACTGACCATCCGTATGACAAATAAAGCTGTTAGATTTTGGTGTAAGGGCTGTGTAGTGAGCATGAGCATCCATGCACTGATGCAATAATAATATACAGAACAAGAATGGGAAATGTGCAAATTCATTTTTATATTTCTTAAAATATATATTTTTTTCTTTTTTCTCAAGCAGCTCTTATATCAAATCCTTGCTTTAGATTGCAAAACAAATCACTCTCCATTTACAATCTGACTCCTGGAACACCATCTCTCTCACCATCTTCTCTCTCCTTGTCCAAATGTACAGTAAATACATCTCTTTATTTGCATGCGCAGCCCGCACTGAGGCATGACTATAAAGGAAGCAGCTTCATATATCAAAAAAATCTGTCTTATTTATTGGCATCTCAAGTGTTTGCTAGCAACAAAAATCATTCTAATGCCAAATAGTCTTTGTAAGGCTTGACTGCTATTTACTGTCATGCGTCTCATTTTAGTGTTATGGGTGATTATGATGGGGAGGCCTGTGCAGCCATATATTAGCATGCACTGAATGAGCTGTGGGACATGATGCCCTGCAACTGCGACGTAAATGAAAGATGCTTGCTTATGCAGATGCATTTACAGCCTGACAAGAAGTGAAAAAAAGCCTCCAACATTATGGAGAAATGTAGTGCTATGAAGATATCCATACATTTGGTGTATTTATCCATCAATCCATTGCATCATCCATCTTGTGTAACTGCACATCAGCTTATCAGCGAGAATCTTCCTTTTGTCAGTCAATCTTTCACCTCCACATCCATCTGTTGTTCTGACTCCAGGAGAGGAACCTGAAAGAATCATCGTGGCTGTCACTCTATGGGTAAATTACTACTCTTCCTACTGTCCTGCAGCAAGGCTCAGGTCAGACTGGGTTGTATCTGCCCCTTTCATCCAATTAGGAAATGAGTTAAAACCCTTCACTTTTGCTGACAGTCAAAGACACACACACACACACACACACTAACAAACATATAGACACACACACAGGTGCTGGCTACAACATCTGCCCCATCACCCACACTATTTCTTAATTTAGATCTCAAGTAGGATAACCGGTCAAAGCACACATACAAACACACTGAAGGATAAATAGACCGTCTGTCTCCCCTCTTCCTCCTCTGTATGCCACATGGTGCAGACACACATCAATTGATTTGGCATTTCTCTT
The DNA here is from genome assembly GCA_037176975.1 of Arrhamphus sclerolepis. Taxonomy (NCBI): domain Eukaryota; kingdom Metazoa; phylum Chordata; class Actinopteri; order Beloniformes; family Hemiramphidae; genus Arrhamphus; species Arrhamphus sclerolepis. The sequence goes on from JBAMYA010000010.1 coordinate 3,827,752, forward strand.
CCCGTCGTCTTCTTTCTCTCTCTCTTTTTCAAAAACACAATCACACACACAAGCATGAAGTCCCTCCCCTAGGGAAGAAATCACTTACACACACACGCACTTACAAACACACGAATATCGGGTGGCTTGTAGCTGGAGTGGACAGGCCTTTGTGAGATAACGGGCAAACGCAGCCTGACAGGCTCGGCTAGGCCATTATTGAATTGCAGTGAAGACTATATTACTTTAGAGTGAGATAAAAGACTACATACAAGACGGATGGGTGGGAGACATCAAACAAGACTGTGTCCGGATTGTGCCAGGAGTAATCTGGCTGAAGACAGTGGAGATTTCCCCCAGGCCAAGGCGCCATTTCTCCTAGAATAACACTTATGAAGAGTCCAACAGGAGCTCCACCTTTCTGCCATAATTTGTATTGTCCTTTCACATCACACCTCCCCACACCCTCGCCTCCACCCTCTCCATCTCAAGTCGCTGGCCTTTTCCATTCTTCTGTCTTGCGTTACACAAAACTCAGATGTTATGAGTGGAATTCTTCAAAATCATTTACCTTTATGTAGTGTGCCCTTGACCTGGGGTTGTTTCTTTCCTATGAACGGAGAGAGAAGATCCTCAGGGGAAATACTTGTGATGGTTTTTTGAAGGTTTGGCATCGAAGGTAACATGCATCACAAGCGGAGCCATCTGATGCTGAGGAAACATTTGGCACCTTTTGTCATCTTCTGAACTTGTTTGAATTTAGAAGTGTCTTTGATCTCCAGACAAAACCAATGTAAACAGATGCTTGGTGTTAGCTCATTCTGAACATCTTAGACTGCAAAAAACCTGACGGGTATGATAATGTTGTAAAGTAAGGAGATCATTATTCACTTCAAAGGGGTAATAAACAATTATAAAACTATGCAGAAATTACGAGATGAAGCAAAACTGTGTCCCTGATTTCCGTCTGTTCTATTACCTGCTGCAAGGTGAGAGAAATCTTTTCTTGTTGGCAGTGCTCTATGGCATTGGATTTGACAGTGATGCTGGCATGTCATTAATCAAATATATATGCATGGAAATCATCTAGGCGTTCTGCCACAGGTTATGCTCAGGTGGCAAGGAATAAAATAACTTGGGTGAAGATACTGGATTTCCACTAATACAGTACCTGTGGAATGACAGAACAAGGCTGTCTCAAACATGGATACAGAACTGACATCAATAAAAAATCTGTGCTCAGTGATAAGGAAAAAAATGATCAGTTTGAGTTGGCTCTTAGAATTACAATGCAAAATTGTGGCAATATGAGTCTTTCAGCTGTGGACAATTACCTACTCAGTTTTAAGCCATCTTCCCAAAAGATGGCCTAAAGATATTATCATTGGGCCTCATTCATTTAACGTGAGCAGAACTGATTTGTACGTAAACTGTGACCAAAGTGACATTTCTCGAGTAGTGCGCACGGTGGCAGCTTGCTGCAGTAGGTTTGTTGATTTCTGCGAGCTTTGTGCATATTATTCCAACCTAGTCTTCTAGGTGTTCATTAATAACATTGTTTTGTTTTTTTTTAATTATTTTTCATCATTTGGATGCTGTGCTGCTTCAGGGATTTCTTGATGAGTAACCATAGCAACAAAAGAGTTGTTTACAAGCGAGAGCAGCTGAAAGAAGCAAAATTATACCCAGACTGATACCACCAATCCCCTGAGAGTTGAAGAGGAGATGTTGCGGATGTAGAGCAGGAGCCAAGCAGAGAGGGAGTTTTTGACAATGCAGTATAATGTGTTTCACTGAGACATGGCTGCAGGAGCGTATACCCAACATAAGCGTCACTCTATCCTGCTTTCAGGCAATACGTAAAAGTAAGAATGGTGGAATTGGAGTATTTGTTCACAACAGATGGTGTAATCCAGGACATGCTACTTCGAAATGTTGTTTCTGCAGCCTGGAGACTGAAATGTTGGTTATGCACTTCTGGGAACTGTTCTGGAACCTGTGGAGCTTATTGTGCAAAGCAGGATATGTCAGTGGTGCCTATTGCACTTGAAGTATGAAACAAGGCACTAACCATCTGAATTAAACACTGTGGTATGGTTCTGTAGGAGCACTTCTCT
>JBAMYA010000010.1:3830423-3840952 GCA_037176975.1 Arrhamphus sclerolepis
GTTTTGTAGGAGCACTTCTCTGAACTCACGTGTCACCAGGAGCATTTCAGAAATTGAGGTCTGCATTTGGCGTCTCCTCAGCACGATTTGTGTTTCATGATTGGATGAGACTCGTGCTGTAGCTTGTGTATTATGGTCCAGGGACAGAGTTCATTCTAAAAAAAGACCCGTGGGAACATGCTTCCAATCTGAAATCAGTTAGAATTAACTGATGAACAAATCTGAGTAAGTTTTTTTGTTGTAAGGAGGTGATTTACGTACAAATCTACAGACTGATTTATGAAGCTTTCATAAATGAGTGTCATTTTGTTCACATAGCTGCTGCGTTTCAGATTTGCACAAAATATTTAATTACTGCAAGCTCGCAATTGGAAAATGGAAAGCTGCATCTGCAGTGTTTTTTTAGGTTCAACTTTCATGTTTGCACTTATGTTATGAATCCAAACAGTGGAGGATTGTCGGTATTCAAGCAGTGCAGACGGGTGTGTATGCAGTTCTTTAAAAAGTTACCGATGGAGATGATGCCACGCATTGGTCAAATCCCATCAGGTTGAAAGTTGGCTTAAACCAGATGGAAGCAAGCATAGCACGTTTCATCACAAAGACGAGGTATGAAAAACAAATTTGCAGGACCTTCCACTAGTACCATCTGGTTGGATGTTATTTATTAAATAATTCTTTTGAACAGGAGAGAGCAGGAGTACAAAATGAAGAATGAAATACAATACAATTTAAAGTGATCTAAAATGTTACTTTCCAAAAAGGCTATTGATTTATACATTTCAGGTGATGTTCACTTCTTCAAAATTGTGTCTTAAAAATTGTGAAATGTCTCAGCAGCGAGCAACGTCAATTCACAGCCCAGCTTTCTTTAGAAAAGTGAAAGCAGAGGTGATACTGAATACAACTGCTATAGCGTGGGAATCATAATTTGGCACACTAGCAAGCAAATCTTATTAATATAGCATTTAATACAATACAAACTGTCTCTAGACGCTTTACAGATACCGAGAGCATGACCCCCGAGCACAGATGGCAAGTTAAAAAGTGGCTTGCCATCTGTTTGGCTTGCCATTGTTTTAAATTTGCAAATTCAAAACTTCTATTTGTTTGATCAGTAAGTTTGTCTACAAGCCTACAAACTGATCTTCCATTTTGTACTTTATGGTTTCTTTAGGCGTGGTTGAGAAATCATGGTTGGTGACTCATTTGTTTTTCCTGTTTTAGGATGCCAAATTTTTCTAATACTGTGTGCAAAACAGCTAAAAGAGCCACACTGAAACGCATGTTTTCATCAAATGCTGTATTGTTTGGAGATGTAGTTGTCAAGATTGCCATAGAAATCCCAGAATGCATCACTTGTTGCTTGGTACCACAAAATTATACATCAATATTTTTGGGCGTCTTATTATTTTACCTGGTCAGTCAACATCTGAGGTTTTCCTTGGGTTGCCTTTCTCACTGCTTCTATTCATACATTTTTGTGTACAAAGGCCCCTGTCGTAAAAACTACTTCACCCAGCATGCCGGTAGGCTGGCGGAAAATCTCAAAATTCAAAAGGTGTTCTGGATTGCTTTAAAATTGCTGTTTGATGTATTTGTTTTCTTGCTCAGAAAATTTAAGACTCTTTCGTAAAAAGATGGGAACATACAATTTAACAACAAATGGACTCCAGCAGGTTGGTGGCAATTCAATTGAATCAAATTTAGTATGCATCCTTTTGGGGAATTCATTAAAATACAAAACATTTTGTATCGGTTTTCATTTGCAGGTCAATGAAATGTTGTAGTTTCCTATGTTGTAAAGTAACCATCTCCAAATTGCTTTCTGTGTCCACAACCGTGTGCGAGTCAAATGCACCACGTTGTCAGGTCTGCTTTTTCATACTCTATTCTGCATTGACTTCCTCATTCATCGTGCAATTTGTGTTATTGATTATAAGCTGGAAGCATAAAGACCACTTCAGAAGGTAAATATTCTCTGATTGAAAACTGGGCTTTGTGTTACCCCTCCCAGTGACTGCTCCTCCGGTTAGGGGCTTTTGAGGCAAGACAGCCCCGTTGTCTTCTTTATTTGCTGACGTGATTCACAACACGATAATAATAATTAACTGAGGTTATTAATTTTTAATGAGAGACCTAAATGGTGCGCCCCTAGGGCCTATAACCTCTGGTTTTAATTAATATGTGGTGGGTGCACATTAGGCTTTCAATTAGAGTGGGTGGAATGGCCAGGCAATCACTGAACGCTTTTAATCCATATGCTCATCAAGGGTCCAAGTCCTGGCTTTAATCAAGCACTCCAGACCTGAAAAGAGCAAAAACACATGTCCATCAGTCATCCAGGGAGAACAACTGGAGCGATTGTGCACTTCAAGAAAAGTGCTGTCTTTTAATGAACTTGACTGAACACAGTAATGTGGCTTATAACAAAGAGAGAACTCGAGAAAAAGAAAGTTGGGCTTTTCAAGAAGAGCTGGGAGGGAAGGTGGGATTAATGAGATGCAAATTAGTCCTCACTTTTTCAGTCTCTGACAGCTGAAGCGTTGCTTTGACGGGGGACACTGTCAGTCCAACAAGCCCAAGTAAACAGCTTTCTGTTTTACCACCCAAACAAATGGCTTTCCTGCAGCCAAGATGTGGCACATTCTGCTGGCTTGCCGCAGGTGACTTCATGCCTTTCGTGAGAATGAGAATCCTCGGCCATGAGGAGGCACTTAGTTTACATGCATGCTGCAGAAGATTGTTTGTACATCTCGTAAAACAACCCCCCCCCTCCCCCCACACTGCCATATCATCCAAAAAACACATAAACAAGCACCTCAGCTGAATCACAAGATCAACCAGGCGTTCCAGGTTACGCATGCAAGGAGATTCAGAAATTCTGCTTTTGAGTTGGAATACATAGATTAAATAACATATGAGGGGGTTTAATCTTAGAGGCATTCAAAGAGAAAGAGAAAATGAAGAAAAACACATTCAATTTGTCATATGGCAATAGCACAGAGATCAGCTGAAGACGTATGGTGCTTTGAGAAGCACAATTTGCAAGCAGCATCAGACGAGAACATGCAACCCTGCGTGAAAAAACATCAAAGTGCTTCACAACTAGGATTGCTGTGCATTTGTCTGAATTAGTGAAGGAAAAGAAAAGAAATTGAGGCAGAGCTGTGACCCAGAGAGAGAGAAAGAGAGGAAAAAAAAGCTGAGACTTATAGACAGAGGCAAAGTCAATGAATACATGGACAGGTAGACAGAGGGATCTGGGGAGTGTTGTGCAGCAGCTAATGCACACCAGCAATTATGGGCCATCATAATCACAGCATCCAGTGACAACATAATCATAACACAATCAGGTGGCGAATCAGAGGCAATTTACAGACTACCTCTGCAACTTGGAGGGGCTGCTGAAATTCCCTATTTATGTGCAGCAAGCTGAGAAAGCTTAATTATCCAGTTGAGGTGATGGCAAAGAAGGCACCAGTGACCCCAGCAACGCTTCAGTCCATCTTTGAAACCAATGATGGCTGCCACTGAGGCCTTAGACACCTGGAAACAAAGTCTGTCCTAATTACTAAGAATTCCTCTGTAACACAATGCAACAATAGAGTATGTGATTGATCCTGACTGAGAAAAAAATCGAGGGGTAGATGTCATTAGTGCTACTTGTAATCTATGTGAAAGGATAAATTATATGTACATATATATATATAAATACATATATATATGTGTGCGTGTGTGTGTACATATTATATATATACACACACACACACACACACACATATATATACACACACACACATATATATATACACACACACACACACACATATATATATACACACACACATATAGTAAAAACGCACTTCAAGCTTATGAACTTCAAGAACAATCTTTCTTTTCTTGGTACAAAGGATGATTGTCTTGTGAAGTTCTGATACCCAGCTGGGATGTGAAAAAAGAAAGAAGATAATCTGACGATTGGTTATATATTCGTGCACGGGGAGCATGTGAAATCTGAAATCTACATGGAGATGAAAATAACTGCAGTGAAACCCCACAAAATTTTCTCTGTTCACTGAAAAAAGAAATACCTTTGGGTTATGCTATTAAACTTAGAAATGAACAACAAGGAAGCTGAATTAATCTCCACCATGAAGGGGAGCCAGATAATTCAAGTTGAGCAAATTGAATTGGAATGTAAATGTTAAAAATGATGCACACACTGTTCCTGGGTTGCTATGAGCATGGGCTCCGAATTCAGGCTGCGCCTCTCCCTTCACTGCTCAAATATGTGGATAACAACAAAATTAATTATACATATTAATGCTTGCTTGCCAATTTTCCACACGCATCTCTTGGAAAACGGCTTTCTTCAAAAAGCACCCGTCCAGAATTTGAACTAACTAATCTCCAGTTGCCTGGGGAGAGAAAACAAGCGCTTTGAGGGAATAAGTTACATTCCGTTGCGGTGTTTACACGTATGGCTGAGCACAGAACTTCAGAGCTGGCATTTCAATCAGGAGCCATCAGAGGCATCCGTGGCAGATAAGACGAGCTGCACAAGCTCCCCTGCTCTCAACTCTAATAGTGTGTTTATGCAGGAAATACACTCTGCATATAGTAGAACAAATCGAAGACTACACTGAGGTCTTATGCACAAACTCAGCGGCCTATTTTGTTGTTTGGGAAAAGAACAGCAATTTTCAAAAACTTTGCATTAATGCCATTCATATTTTGCCTGCTAGACAAGTCCCCCCCCCCTTTCTTTTACATTAGCTGGATACAAGTTACAGTCATAACGAATGGTGTCATGGATCAGTGGCCTCTCACTGGGGATCATAAAATGAACCTGAGGGACTTCAAAAAAATTTTTTTTAACCAGGGCTGAATCTCATTTGCATTCGTTATCCCTCTAAAACGTGAAAACAATTGCCATTTAACGTTCCATAATAGGCCAAGAAGAATAGCACAAATTACAACAATTAAAAATAAGATGCATTTCAAGTATTTATACTAATTATATACCCAAAACTAAAGCTTTCAGGGCTTGAAAAATTGGAATACCCTCCCTTGAATATTAATCTGATGACTGAAATAATTAATCTGCATTTAGATGTAATTGTGTATTTTTAATCCTCACCTGGTAAGCCTGGCATTCAAATATTTATTTTTATCCTGTCAGAGGCAATTTAAATTCCGGTGAAGAATATTCCTCTACATAAGCATAAAAAAAATCTTAGTTAAAAAAAGAAATTAACAATATAATTAAGAACTAGTAAACAACAGTCCCAGAGTAAGGCTTATTATTAGCAGATTGTATCTTATACCCAAGTACCTGAAAGACCTTCTGAATTTAAAGTACACTGAATTAAGATGTCAAATTCTTTATTTCAAAACTTGAAAATTAATACAGTTAGTTGGAACCTGTCCTGCATTTAAATTAGTTAATGTTCAATCATCCAACAATTAGGATATTCAAAGAAAGGGCAGAACAGTTTTGTAGTTTCTATTTCTGTAATCTAAGATCATAATAAATAAGTCAAACTGGAACCATCTTTCTCCACAATGGGAGCACCTACAGTGCTCATATGAGTCAACCAAAAAGCAAAAATGCACTAGACAAAGTTATATTGTCAGTGCTGTCAAGGCCGCTTGCTTTTTCTTCTCAAAACTCTTTTGTTATGTCAGATAGATTTCTTGGATCGCTCCCAATTTCCCTAAAGCTTATTGGAACGCTGCATCCGCAACAACCCACAAAGGACAGCCAAAGATACCAGAGCTGGACCTCTTCTTAAAGTGAGGTACTACTAAGTCAAGCTGTATTGTTCACTGGGAATGTATTCTAACGGCATTACAGGTTAAATTGCTTGGAATGACAGGGAAAACAAATAAAAAAAACAAACAAAAAGACAGGCTAATTTTTTTGCACCTCTGTGAAAACAACTGATGTATTGATGTCTTAATTGTAATTACAAGTGAGGCTTTTGTAAATTGCTTTCTAAGGCAAAACGAATATAAAGAAGAGATGAGCAAAGAATCATCTGTTTTGTGTCCTTTTTTTTTTAAAATAAAAAAAAACTTTTTTTTTTTTTTAAAAATGGTGACAGCGATTGTGTTAAGCCAGCCAGAACCTTTCTTGAATCACCTCTGCCATTATGTCCTCTTCAGCCCTGCGAGTTAAAATCATTGCTGTTGCATTGTTGTGCGACATATTACCATTAGTGATACGCATGTAGATCTGTCGCATTGAACGGGCTGGCACATCTTGTAATACCACTTTTTCACACTAGAGGTGAACTCTGTTGCGCCTTAACCCAGGATCTTACACATGATCTTACTTTTTAAAGTTAAGGAACACAGCAAGCCCACATAATCAGCAAAGAACTAAGAAGTTGCTGTCAATCAACCAAATGTAATAGTTTCTCTAAATGTGTGGCATCTTGAAGCATAGGAGATTCAATCGGTTTTGCAAACACTGTAGACCTTGATACCATGATATTATCTTCCATTAAAAAGTTGGACTACAGAAACATGCACAATCCAGCAAAACTAAAGCCACAACAAAGAATTCAGTAAATGACACAAGTGGATTAGCCTTTACATGTGTACAGTGAGGCAGTCGATCATTGAGGCACTGAATGTGAAAAGATGTTGCTTTTTGATATTAAAGTTGTTTTCTTATTTCTGAGAGCACAACATATAAAAAGCTTCCAATTGATCCAGCAGCATATATTAACATAAAAGGAAACATCTGCAGTAGTACCATACTCTAAGGACTGTCTGCTTTTGGATCCATCGTTATTTGTTCGTTAAGTCATCAGTGAAATTCGAAAACCAAAGTTGAACAAAGGGAAGCAATATGTGTGACAAGCGAGAGAGACAGATGGTGAGTTGGAATAGGCTAAGAAAATAAAATCTCAAAGTAACCCAAATATAGGAAAAGAAAAGTGTAAAAAGGCAAACTAGGAACAGGCAAGGATTATGAAGAAGAAATGACTCAATGAACATATAGAAAATCAAGAAGGTTATTAAATTCTGGAACTTTGGTGAAGAGAAATCGAAACACGCGTGAAACAAAAATAACACACAAAAAGAATATTTCAAAACTAAAACTGAAGGTAAACACAAACCCAAAACAATCAGAGTGGAGGGAATACCTGCTGAATGGAGGCGGAAATAGCGTTTGGTTATGCTAATAAATATTCTGAGTGTAACAAGTTGACATTTCTGTCTGATATCATGGAGTAATTTGCCTTCAAATACCAAATAAGACTGTGAAAGCCTTCTCTGATCTTTGATATAAACGTTTAAAGGGCATGCTATGAAAATAAAAGTCACTTTTCTTGTGCTTGAAACCGCATATTTGAAGGTCTGACATGATGCAACAGTATCACTTTGGCCTGATGCTGCCTTCATCTGAAAACATGCCAGTGCGCTTTTTAAATGTGCATCCTGATTGTATTATAGATATTACAATACAATAATACAATAACAACTATAATAATTAAATATTTATCCCAGAAGGGACATTGATAGTTGTGCTATTTGTCATCATTTAGGTTTCTTCAAAGATTCATTTTTGAAGAGTCTAGCTGTGGGCATGAAGGATCTCTTGTTGCGGTCTGTGTTACAGCGGATCAGAAGAAGCCTCTATCTGAAAACTGTGTTGCTAAATCACTGGGTTGTGTAGAGGATGTTCAGGGTTGTCCATGACATTTTTCATTTTCTGAAGTATCCTCCTTAGGATGAGCAGCTCTAGAGGCTCCAGAACAGTTATCAGATATGTTCAGTTTCTTTTAGTCTCTAGCTCTGATGCTGCTCCATCCAACAGAAGACTCCACAGCAGACTTATAGAAGATATGCAACATCTTGCTGCAAACACTGAAGGACATAAGTTTCCTTAAGAAGTCTGCTTTTGTCCCTTCTTCCACCAAATCCACAAACATCTCCTTTGCTTTGTACACATTTAAGATGAGATGATTGTTCCCACACCATGCCACAAAGCGGCCCACCAGTTCTCCGTACTCGAGTCTCTTGTCCATCACTGATACACCCTGGAGCTGCAGAGTCTTGAGTTCTTCTGAAGTTGACAGGACTCTGAGGTCTGGCTGAAAGTCTGAGGTGTAGAGAGTGAAGAGGAACGGTGAGAATATAGTCCTTGTGGTTCTCCTGTGCTGCTGACCACCTGGTCAGACATACAACCATTCAGTCTCTCAAACAAAAAGAAAAGAAACTCATGCCACACTTGGAGCTCAGTACAAATATTGCAAATCTTTATAGTATACCACAGATTAAAATTATGTCACATTTGTAGTATCTCAGAAGTGGGAAGTCAAAACTTTATTGCTTCCTGTATAATGTGTATAGTTCATACTACTTACAGAAATTAGTAATCTATTACTATGAAACTTTGGTTACTTTTGCATACCGATTTCCTGCACAGTACTTTAGGCTCAGGCGGGGACAAATGATTGCAATGGCTGAAGGGGACAGCCAAAAGGAAAAGAAAGAGATTTTGCATACAGTATTTTACCTACATGGACCAGTTCAGTGAATGACTAGCAACAAGCTTGTGTCCAGCATTGAATTGCCAGTCACGCTGGATGTGCAGTTGTTTGGTTTGCCATCAAGCTTCAAGTCAAAGTAGTGCGTGGTGTCACACATGGTCACAACATGTTCCAAAAATTGATTGATAGCAATTTGTGTCCAAGTTTCCTATTGCTAAGGAATACAAAGCTGTATACACATCTGGAAAAAGACACACCCCTCAGAAAAGACCCCATCAACGCCACTCCAACCTGCACCCTGAAACGACTGCTATATATAGAAGTGTACAGATACAGCTGCTAAGGGTGCTTTGGAATTGTATCTCTGTTGTAACATGACCAAAGCATGTCACAGACATTTTGTTAAGATGTAAGAAAAACATGTCAAGGCGTGAAAAAAAAAAGACATGCCAAATTAAGTGACACTGAGCTAAACATCCTTTTTAATTCATCCACAATTCCGCCACCTACATTAGCATACACATACATTAGCATATGCTTTAAATTTTGAATTATAGTAAATTAGTATGGGTACAAAGAGTTGTCCAGGGTTGTATGCCTCCACATTAGTATGCACAGGAAAAAAAAAGACATAAAAAAGTTAAAGAAAATTAGATTAACTAGTTGACTGCGGATTTGTAAATCCCTTTGTCTGTGCAACCACACACTCACTATACACGGGCAGAATGTGTGTTGATACTGCAAATGTCGCTACTGTCAGTTTGGGAACTTGATTGATGGCTGTTTTCAGCTAAAGAAACTCCAATATGTGAAAAAGAGAATCCCAGTGCAGCAACTTAACCAGGTATGTCTCTGCATGGATGTAAAAACTGCTGAGAAATACACTTTGTTCCAGAAATAATCACAACACAAATACAGGTTTTGGGGCTGTAAAATATCAACCTGTGGCAGGTTAGTGCTGAAGAGCATTAAGATTGTTCTGATTAACAGTAATCAGAATAATATGTCTCACCTTAATATGGTCCCATACGCAACGACACGAACTATTACAGCAACTCACCCCGCCTAATAGATCTACAAGCCCTCAGTCAGTGGCCACCTTAATTTGAATGACACTTCCGTGTTCAGGCAGAAATCACATCTACCCCAACTAAATTGACGTGGACCAGTTTTCCATATCAGAGGTGCTCTCCAGCAGTCAAGTATGTGTGTATCTGTTTGTGTGTGCGTGTTTGTCTGCGTGTCTTTGTGTATGTGTGAGAGATCTCATTTCTGTATCGTTTCGGTGGTCTGATGCGTTGCGTGGGACTCAAGCCCACAGCGGCGAGTCAATCTGAGACATCTATTATGCACTTCATCAATCTTTTTGGACTCTTGACATTTCACTAGCTGAACAAATTGTCAGTTATCAAAACTCAATTTCAGAAATGACATGTCGAAATTCAGTCCTCTACCCTCCCCTGAGCCCCTCCTCCACTCTAACTCACTTCCTGCACACTCTCAGCATATATCTCCCTGCATTTACCTACAGACCATCCAAATATTTGTCCAAACACATTCACATACACTTATCCACCAATGCACATTTGTATGCAAAGACAAGAGGACAAATTAAGTTTATTTATTATCCCTTTACCTTCATCCCACCTTTCCCTGCTGCTTAAGTAGCTTAGAGATGGCAGGTATGCATGCAAAGAGTTAACAACTATTGGAGTCAATCGCTCCTGGGCTACAGGCGTTCCTGTGAGCAGATAAGGCTGTTTATAAATTGATTTGGTTATGCTTCATTGATAATAAAAGGAGCCAGGCTTTGTTTACCGAACAAAACACACACAAACACTCACAGCATGCTTTATTTGGATCTCAGCTAAATGTGTACGTGTGGCAAATTTGTGTCTGCATATATCTGTATAGGTGAAGTAAAGCTGTGTGCGTCTTTGTGTGTGTGTGTGTGTGTGTGTAAATGAGAGCGTGACTTAGAAAGAAACAAAGGAAGAAACGGAAAAAAAAAAGCTGCTG
>JBAMYA010000010.1:3843485-3862003 GCA_037176975.1 Arrhamphus sclerolepis
CACCACAAGGCAGGAGGACCCTGATCTACCAAACTCAGGCCCAGGGCCCCACTGCATCCCAAGGAGTGAGCGCCCCCACTGCCCGGGCATCCAGCGGGGAGCAGGACATGGTACAAGCAGACCTCCATTCATACCCACGACAGAGAACATATCAGCCCGATAAGCCTGTTTTTTCTTTTTTCAACGGAAACCACAAACAAAAATGTATTGGTCAGTTATTAAAGTTGTTCTATAGGTGCGGCTGGAGTCTCGACTCCATAAGACTTTTCTCGGCTCCATGCACCTTTTCCAACCGCAACTGGGCCACAACTGAATTCAGCAAGGTCAAAAAGTAAATATGGAACTGCATTAAAACTGCATTAAAGCGTCACAACACAAACCACCTCACATTCATTTAAATACACCACATGCATCACCGTACTACACAAACCACACCCATCACTGTCAGCGAGTTTAGTGCTCTCTGACAGAATCAGGGTGTCAGCTGTATATAAAATAAGATCAAACTGTCAAAAAGGACTGGTGAAGGATATATTCGCTTTCACTTACACATATACACAAAAAAGTAACATCTGCTGCAATTTAAAAGTGTATATCCTATATCTGACTTAACGAAGAGATTTTTCCTTTTGATGGCACTAAACCATTAAGATGTAGCGCAGACGGCGGATAAAACAAAGGCTAAGAACTGTATCAAATTACATTTAATTCTAAAATTTTCATTTGGAAAATATGTCCTGTGAATTGTCCTGGATGATAATTTAGACCAACTATGTTGATGCATTTCAAATTATCCTCTAAGGGAAGAGTCAAACTGGGGTGAACATAGCAGCAGCTGGTAATACTAGTATGTGTTCAAAATCCTAACTCCTAGTGATGAAAATTACTGAAATTACAAACAGATTTATGCACTTTTATCCAACCACATAGAGTAGTGTTTTTGAAGGTTCCAAACTTAAATGGCTCAAATTGCCCCAAGAATAAAGCTAAAAAAGACACTGCATTTGCAGAAGTGAGAATTTATCCTCCTTGGGGACTGGATAAGAAGCTGGGTCACTTGTGATTCATGTGATGGGAAAAAAAATGTGTGTATTTTAATCCATGAAAAAGTTTCAGCATCAAATCCTATGAAGTCACTGTTGTATTAATGCTACACTGCCACTGTTCTCAAGCCTACAGACCTTTGCTTTATATTGGAGAACATGCTTTGTACCATCATACATGCACTTTTGTTCGGATCTAATTATTGAAAATTCAGTGTAAAGCAATACATGTTAAGATTAGATACTTTTTGCACAAGTAAGCATGCAAAAATGCAATGCATTTATTGGAGCTAACAAAGATTATGGTGATCTCCGTTTAGTGCTTTTCAATCTTCCCACCAGCTACAAAAGTGTGAAATCCAATTTAGTGTTGAATCTGTCCGTGTAACCTTGACAAGTTTTTGTGATCATTTGATTAGTCCTTTCACTCAATATTTGTCTTCTGATTTGGTGGCATAACTGTGCCTACAGTGCTCTCTCTCTCTCTCTCTCTCTCTCTCTCTCTCTCTCTCTCTCTCTGTGCAACCAAGCTGTTTACTGCATGTAGGAGGAAGGCTGCTTTTGGGCACTAAAAGTTTATCCAATGAAGCTCTTCAACAGAGGGGCAGAGTTGCAAGGAGCCAATATCCTCCACAACCTTATGAAGAGGCACAGGAGTCCAGTTATTTTGTGCAGGTAAATTATCTCTAATTTCATTTTACTTTTCATGCAGGAGATTTATGTCTCCCCTGAAAAATAGTGACCTTTTTCTGTCACTCCCCAAACAAGCATTTCCTCTTCCCCCCCCCCATTCTTTTTTTTTTTTTAAAACACAAAAATCTGGTTGTGTGGGAGGCAGAGTAGATTACAAGATCAGTGGTGCTGCTTCAGGGACACTACTGTCTTAAGATTTATGATGATCAGGAAGCTCATCAGAGGAAGAGGTTAGAGAGGGAGAGAGAGAGAGAAAAAAAAAATCAGAAGAAAGAGAGGAGAAGTTCCAATGATCATAAACATCCGACTTGTATTCCCTGAACAGTGAGCGCTGTGCAAAGCTCATTAGCATTCAGCGGACCCACCAGATTACTTGGGGCACTCTGTAATTTGCAATAAAAAATAAAGATGACGCCAAAACAAAAACAAATCTGAGCTGATACAAATTAGGGGGAGTTCGCTTGGTTAGTCTGTCAAAGTATTAAATTTCTCTGCGCCGTGTGGAAAAACTCAGGTCACCAGACTGGAAGACAAGCAGGGGAAATTAATGAGCTGTCTGTCTGTGAGACTTTATTCCCCTTGTATCTTCACCAGTTCGGACACCGTATCAATCTGCCTTCACACCAACGATACTTTGATGTTGAAAATTATTGCGTTAAGTGGTCTGGTCCTGGTGCCTGTGAGGCTTTCTTAGCGTGTAGGCAATAGCTGATAAGCCAGACCTTTCACTCTAACATTTCAAAGTGATCACGCTGAATCATCACTCGGCCTTTTATATTAAGAAAAAAGACGGTGGATTTCACCAGATGAGGGCTAAACTAATCTTGCCCAGTCTCAAAACCTATATAACCTGACTGAAACATGCTCATATAGGAGCTATCCAGTGAGGAAGAAAAAAAGTTTGAATACAGAACAAAATAGGTTAGTGAATTAAATGCTTGCTGATGCTGCACTAACATGGCAGATGGAAAAATGAAATTGTCACCCATTTTTGCTGTGTCCCTCTATCTTTTCACCCATCCGTCCATCTAGTGATCTATCCTCTAGAAGCAGAAAAAGAAACAGAGGTGCTGCATGAAGCCTTCACGGTCAGCTCTCATGGGACATCACTCTGCATCCCTGAAGACTCTGACTTGGTTACAGAGTCCAGACCTGCCAGCCTGTTTGACCTCCGATGGAGGCACATGATGCAGCGCAGAGGGACTGTCACACGCTGGACACCTTTGTCCAACCTCTCTGCTTGTGTATGCATTAAGCAATTTTCAGATACTTGTCACTTTGAGGAAACATGGGTGCCTGTCTCTCAGAGCTGCATTGTAACCTGCTAAGCTGTTGTTTTCATTTCTATCCTCATGTTTCACTGGAGGTCGATAAAACTGTTATTATGGTTCACCGAGGAAGACACAAAGGCCGTAAAAGGGAAAATGCTAGGCTACACAGACATTTACTGTATAACATCAAGGGAAGTTGTAGGCAAAAGAGTTTTTTCTATTTTTTTTTGATCACCTTGAGCAGAGTTTAAACTTCTCACATATTATTCACCAACTTCTAAAAAAATCTGCATCTTGGCTTCCTTTATCAGCTAAATGCTAATTTTGCCATTTGCTACTGGCCAGATATAAAGAGCATATACCACAGGAAATGGTAATCGTACGTTACTGCAGCATCCTTTAGCATCTCCTTTTCTGTCTGAAATGCCTTGTTTTAGACCCTGGATCTTTAAGCATCTCTTCCCAAAGTGGACAGTCTGCTCTTACTGGTCAGATGCAGTTACATGCAACAACTCACTCCTTTAGATGTGCCACATTAGCTATCTGACAGGCACATGCATACAGGTTTCATGATAATAATGTTAAGTAAATGAAAAAAAAGCTTGGATTGTAAGTGCAGCATCTCTCTGGTGTGGATTTTGAACTTTGTAAGAATTTTATATAATTAAAAAAAGACATAAAATGCTGAGAGGGAAAAGCCCGAAAAGCATGAGTCTTCTACTTAAAACTGCTGATCAGAGGAGATTTAATTGGTAGGATATTTTTATGACATTCGGTACTACCTTTGTTCAGCATGCATGAAGATACAGCTCAGTGCAGTTCTGACAGCATGGATCCTTTTGAATTTTTTTTTTGTTTCCACACAGCTTTAATGTGTAGCTGACTGAAACAGCTGGGCAGCTGGTTCTGCCACTGTCACCTTCACATAAATCCCTGACATGGCTGTCTGGAGATATTTACAGACACCGAAGCCATCAGGGGACAGCAAAGTGCTGAGATAAACTTCCTCTCACCCGCATGCATTTGTGCATCTGAACTCACAAATATTAACATATACATTCGTATTTGCCAAACAAGAACGGTGGCTGAGATGCATGGCTGGCGTCAGGAAGAGGAGACGAGCCTGAAATAATCCATCATGCCCAGAAACTGAAATAGCAACCCTAAACCTCTGTGGACATTCCTTTCTCTGGTCTGAGAAACGGGACTGCACGGATGCTTTCTATAGTACCCTTGAGCAGCTTCAAGATTATACGATGAGGAAAGAAAAAAAAAATCCTCCTCGGATGTTCCCCAAGCCTGGCTGAGGTTCTTATTGCCAACTATGTATCCATTACTGCCTTCCTCTGGTGCCCTCACATCAATACGACCCAGAGAAAATGTGGCATGGCGGCACCTTCCATTGACAAAGCATGTCTGGGTGGGTCGATAGTGTATTAATATGGGACAATGGTGCTAGCCACAAGTCTCTCGCACCACTAGGCCATATCGGAGTCTCTAGCACGCCCAGGGGCTGTATGAATGGCCTTGAGCTCCACTGGGGCAGTGGATGCTTCTTGTGTGTGTATGTGCTGGGACTGTTATCAAACCGACAAGTCCCAATAACTGACTATCAGACCAAAGAGAGAAAGCGACAGAACAAGGGAGAGAAAAATTGTCTTCTACTAACAATGTTACAGTCTGCCTGGGAACACTACAGCAAAAGAATGCAACTGGGAAAATGACCTGCCTGTTGATGGTTGGTGGAGTTGGAAACATTTGTACTTCAGAACAAGTTTGCTGGTTGCATGTGTAGTTGTGTTTTCCTTCTTGATTGTATTTTTTAAGGTTCAACGTTTGTATTTGTAGACATCAAACTGCAACTGCAAATATGAAATAAAATAGCTGCATTACTTTCTTGATGTAAAGATAAAAAACAAACATTATTTTGAAAGTTTTATTTGAAAAATTGTCAAATTGGAATAGAAATAATTGAAACATCCTAAACATGTAAACACAAAACAATTAATTTGAATTTATTAATATTCTTTATTAAAATTATTACGTTCAAAATATGAAAGTTTAAAAGGAAACTAAATATATATATATATATGTGTTTGCATGATTTGCTGAAGTCTTCATGAAGTGTCTGTTACATTTTTGGTTAAAGAAATATACAGTACAACTATTCCCCGTTCATCCATGTCTTTACATTTCTGTTCAGTAGTAACTGGTTTAGGTGGGTGGGTTAGCATCTCATCTCCACTCCACATTCTTTCTTACATGGAATGTCCCTTTTTGAGATTGGTTCACAGCTTTGTGCTGCTCATTTTGGAGGTACAGCAAATGCAGATAAATGTAAAGTTGATCAGAAATTAAAATGGTGAATCTGGACATTTTTCACTTTGATCTGTGACTATGATTTTATAATATCCTGCTGATCTAAACTGCTCACGAAAGGACATAAGTGACCCCAAACAAAGGGATGCATTATCTCACTGTGATGGAGTTACAGCTGGATTCTACCGTCAATTGCATTGCACAGATGCAGTTGGTTAGGCGTGGTTAACACATATGCAATGCATTGTGGGCAGCCATGCATCTGCATCTTGTAGTATGATGGACATTCAGCCTTAGCTGTCATTTCAAACACAAGTAAAAAAAAAACAACTTTCAAACCAACAAAAATAAATACCCTTTAAAAAAAAAAAAAAAATCATTCAAGAGGCAAATAAATAACATGACAAAGATCTGTCATAGCTTTAACTATTCGGAGATTATTTATGGACTGACCTGTGAGAGACCATGCTGATGTGTAGAGTCATAAGAGCTTGTTTTTAAATTAAAATCATGGAACATGGTTACTTTTACCTTTGCTTAATTTGGCTACAAGGGATAGAAGAAACTAAGGCCCAGGTTCCACAAAGCCAGTTCTAAGTGAAATCGAGCACGTAATCTTAGCTATCCAGTCTTTTTGCCAGACGAAACCAGTGGTTTCACACCTTGAATGCACATAGGTTTGAAGCCGGGTTCCGGAGCGCATTGATCCGAAGAGGCCGCCAGGATAGCTTCATACGGAGAATAAAACTGGTAGTATAGCCGTCATAGCCACGCCTCTCCAACCCCTAACCTCAAAATGAACCCGGGCGGCAAGCCATTTCATAACAAAACAACAATGGCGGATAGCATATTTGTTTCCTCGCTGCAGCCTTGTAGCCTGTAGCCCACTTAGCTTTTGTTGTGCCAAAAAGTGAAGGATTCTGCAAAAGCTCCACATCATCTTCTCCAGTTAACAGCTGCATGTTATCTTTTTTTTTTCCAGTGGTGCACCATCTAAGGGCTGAAGTATGTACTGATTTTTCTGCGGCGTCAATGCGTTCATTTGGATGCCTTCAGTTTTTGAGTTGGCTCCATGTCCGGTCACTTTTTTGGATGGACACAGCTTTGTTTTGGCTTTGTAGAGCCTGGGCCTAAATGTAGTAACCATCAATTCGTGGGGTGGTGGTTGGTATTCCCATCCTGCAACTGCAAGGTTTAAATTCAATCCCTAGCTAGCAATCCCTATTATTAGGCAAAACACTAAGCTAAAACTTTAACACTTATCAAAATGTTCCTTATGGTAGATGCAATTAGTCTTTTATTTATTTTGTCTTTAATTTCTTTATAGACAACATAACCCCAAAATATCTCCTTTTTTTTTTTTGTCATCAACTTGTTAATCTATTTTTTTTTTTAATCATTTCATTTCCTGTACAACATTTTTAAGTTGGAGTTAAAAAGCAGGACAAAATAACTTATAAAATATCAGTTTCAGTTGTCTTGTAACGGAACATTATTTTTAGGAACTATTATTGAGCTCACAGATGAATCCAGACCTGCTGTCAGCAGAAACTGACAAAGCATCTATTGATTTCTGGGACGGCATGTCTTTTCAACAGTTGTACATAACTTTATGGCACTTCATCACATATCAGCAATAAATTGAGGATTTCTCGCAGAGATAGTTCAGTTTTGCACATTTTGCACTGCAAACATCATTGCAGAGTTGACCAAGAAACCAAGTAGAACTACAAGGATGTATCACTGATTGTCATTGTAAAAACCTTTCTATTTATTTACGTCAGTGTCACAAAATTAAACTAGGATGTTCATGTAAAAGTCTTGTTTTACCTGCTCAGTCAACATCTTAAGTTTTTCTTGGGTTTCCTCTCTCCTTGGTTCTATAATCTGGCTTGTAAACACATTCATGTGTAGAATTGTGACCGTTGTGAAAACTGTACTTCATCCAGCCTGCCAGTAGGGGGTTCAGTTTTTTAAGCTTTTACCACTTTGTAATGTTGCCCTCCCTTCACAGTTACATCAGCTGTTGCTGGAAGAGTTCTTGATCCAATGCCATCTGAGGGATGATTGATCATGGGGGTTCAGCTTAGGGTGGCCCCCTTGCCCTTTATGTACTAAAATTGCTTTCAGATTCCTTGGATCTTTTAATTATTTTTAAGTAGTGAATAAGAAAATGTGTAAATTACATCTAAACAAAAGCATTTGAATGATTTTCTATCGATCCTTTGCCTACATTTATATTTCAAAAACTCAGCTTGATAAATTTGAAATGTCTTGGTTTTATGCTTTGTAACAGAAACTATTTTCCTTTTCATATTTTGATTCCATTGGCAACACTGTGTGTGTGTGACAGAGAGAAACACACTGTAAAGCACTTAAAGGGTCCCATGCAAGTGCAGATCATTTATCTTTTTATTATTATAAATACATGATTGACCTTGAAAATGGACCTAAGTTTCCATATAATAAGTTTAATTTTCTGAACAGTCTCAGCTAATATGGAGACATTGCAGACAAAGGTTGTATCATGCAAATCAATGAACAGCAGATTCTCACTCCTAAAAACAAAAATTGACACCCTAAGGCATAAATAAAAATCTTGAGTTGAATGTTCTATTTTGTGCATGCTTGCAGACATGTATGCTCACATGCTTGCATGCACGCACATGAACTCACACACACGTGTAGCCTGGTGATTTACTGGTGCAGATGAGGCCCTGGGAGAACCTCGGCCACCACAGCACTCAAATCAAAGCTGTCAACAGGGACCCTGGAGGACGGGAAGCATCAGAAAATATCTCCATGGTTTCCTCGTCACCATGACCTGTGTGTGTGGAGACGAGATGGTATGAGTGCATATATCTTTTTGTACCAGTGTGTGTGTGCATGCATTTGTGTGTGAGAAATGTTTGAAAAGGTGCGCAAAACCTATCAGCTAGCTATATGAGAGATCGGCAGGATGCCGGCAGAGCCAGATTCCACCTCTCCCCCTCTGCTTGGCCATTATACCTTGGGAAATATACGTCTTTGAATGCACGGTGGACAGAGCCTTGTTTACTTGCTAACAAACCTTGGGAGCTGAGTGGCATTTTCTGTGATGCAGCGAGGAAGATTGACTGTCGGAGCTGGGTGGGTGTCCACAGTCCAGGTGCATTCTTTACAGTCCCTGCCAACTCCCTCGCCTCCCTTTACACACCAGCTCACCTCACAGGCAGAAACACACAGATGTCTTTTACATACTCATCTGTGAGCTTACATAAACACATGCAAATACAGATGCATGGGCACAGGCTCACACAACTCACACTCAAGCCCATTTTCATGATAATGAATTGGCTGCTCCTCATGTGCATGATATCTATCCCACTGCTGGATCCAATTTCCATGTTGATGAAACTGAATTTACAGTATAAATGCATCAAAGCATACTGGTGAGCGAGGTGACTGTGATAATACAGCTGATGAATGATTGCACGGGTTTTACTGTGCCATTATCATTGTAATCACTGTAATCATTTGACCCTTTTTTTTGGCTATTTCAGTCGATGTGCAACCTTCATACCTGGCACTATCTCTGTGTGAAACGATGCAGGAATGACTCAGGGAACGGTGCAAATTGATTTAGGGAGGCAGGGGAGAAACGCCTGCCAGTTTGCTATCAAAGTTCATGCATTGTATTTACCTGAGTCCGATTACCTTAACAAGGCACATATATCACATAATTAATCCAGAAGATTACCATCAAAAATCCATAAACCAGCAACATGCCTCTTTGCGCCCTACCACTAATTATATTTGTGGCTCTGAAAAGAAGAGCGGTTCAACCAAAAATGGAAAAAAGAGGGGTATAGGAGACAGAGCGCCAAAAGGGCACATGGCTTTTGGGATAAACTCAGTTATTCAGCTGTATCACATCAGTATGAAATATTGATAACATTTCCAGACACCATGATTTCAGAATGCGACCAGGAAGGATAGCAGGATGAGTTAAGCCATGTCAAACGGTATCATTCCTCAAAAGCTGCAGCACGTTATTTACACAGAAGACACAGCATATCATATAATGTAATGCATACATGCAGCACACACTATGCTGTTTTCCTTTTTTAAAAGACCGACTTCTCTGTTACTGATCAGTTTTGTCAGACTATAAAATCCATCTCAGCTGATTGAGGTTTCAAGGCGCAATCGCCAGTCTCTAAAGCCCATTATTGTCTGACTGACATGTATAGACATTGTCAGCTAGACATTTAGGCCTGCAGGCATAGCTGGAGGATGGTATGAGAACCGGCTGCCTGACTTTGATTCCCCTTCAACCAACTTGCTCTTTTTTTTTCCCTAATCCACCCCCTCTATCCCCACTTCCCATCATTGCATTTCCATCCCCCCCCCCCCTTTTTTTTTTTTACAATAAGCATACATCTTACAGAATGTGTCTGCTACTCTGTATGACATATTATCCTTGTTGGTGTCCGGCAGGCTTTCAAGCCTCGCCTACGTGGTGTTCGACAAAAGAGATAGCGTGCTGTCAAAAGGGTCACAGCCTTGAGCACAAAAGAGGAGACAAAGCGAGACAGCGCAAGGCAAGTCAATCTTCCTCATGATATTTTTTTTTCCTTTAACTTGACAATATTTAAATGCAATTTAACACATTGACATGACAAGTTTAATACATCATGTTCTTAAGAGTATTTCCATGATTTTAAGTTTAGTTCTGCCAAAACTGCATACTTTGAGCCTACTTATTCTATATTATTTCCTCTCTCCTTTCTCCATTTGTTCCTCCACTCTCTGCGTCTGTCTTGATGCTAACATCTGACTTTTTGCCTTTGAGGATCTCATGCGTCTCTGTTTCTTCGCCTGCGTCTCTCGTCCCCCCCGCCGTCTCTCGTCTTTCTGTGTGATGGTGATGGATGGGGGCTATGGATGAGTGGGCTGTGAGAGGGGTTGTGATGAAGACTGGCCTTGAAGGGAACAAAGTGAAAGTAAGATGTGGGTGGAGCAATGGAGAAAAGAGGGGTAGCGGAGTTTGCGTTAGAGGGAAAAAAAGAAAAAGATGTACTCGATGAGAGATGTGAGAGATGGACAAAACGTGAAGGAAGTTGAAAGTAATTTGAAAAATTGTTGACCATGCACCAATTCTCAGGCCCTTGGGTCCACAAAACTGAGCTCACTGTTGACTGATTATAAGCTGTTGCCAGTTGAAAAGAACAGTGCTGAAAAGTAATCAGGATGTGTGAAGAAAACATGTTAGAAATCTCATTAAGCCTTGGACGTGCACTCTGTACTATACATCTACCCCACTTGGCAACATAAACACATCCGTTTCAACCAAGTTTGAGTCTGAATTTCATGTTCATGGACAGACTCTCAATGAAGACCGCCTCAGCATGGCATGGGAATATCAGAGGCGGGAATATGCAGATAAGCTATTTGGAAGGAGTTGCAGGAAGCTCAAAGCAACCTCTTCAGAGAAATTTTGAGCTTCATGTCTCTCTACCGCCTTAACAGCAACTTAACATGGATGAGACGGGAGCATGGGAAGAGCATGTGAAAGGAAGCCAAAAAAATTTAAAGAAAGTCTAAAAATAAAATAGATTGTGACATATTGAAACAATAAAAAAATATAAAAATAAAATGAGGGTACCAGATAGAAATCAAATACCAGGCTCCTGAATCAAAATCATACCTTTCTATCTCCAAGTGTGTAACTTTTCTAAGAGAAAGATGCTTAGAAATTAAATGATAGAGGAAAGAAAGAAGATGAAACAAAATAAAAAAAGATACAAAGCCATCTCATAATTTTTGCTGCTCTTAATGTGATACAAGTCCTTATTTTTAATCAATCTTTCTTCCATTATGATGGGCTATAAATACCAGATCTTGGGCCATGATGTCACTTGAGCTTTACTGGAGAGCTACATAAAATAGATTCCATGTACTGAACTCTCTTCATCTCTGTTGCAGGTTTACCTTCAGGTTAGGAAGAGAATCTTAAAATGACAATGCTCCTACTTTAAAACTAAAGTTATCTATCCCACATCTGGGAGGGGCAGCTGTGTGTCACAGGCCTCCATCTTTACCTTTACTCACTTTACTGCCTCCTTTGTGCTAGATTCAGTTGACTCAGGTGACAGCAGCCAGCTGTCATGAGATGGATTCATGACAGATGAAACAGCCAGAGGTGTAAGTTTGTGACTTTTCATCATCATTGTAAAATTACGAACATTTTAAGATGGGTGAATAACAGTCTAAAAGTGAAATCAATGCTACATGTCTATTACATTCCAACACATTACTGACACAAATGGAAAAAAAAAAAATGAGCATACCTTATCATTTCTACATCACTTTTTCAAAAAGCAATCGCAACTATACATGCCTTGACTTTGGTTTTCCCTTACTTAATATTTGTCTCTAAAGGTCGAACTCCAAGATCCATTGGCCTTGGTAAAAATCAACCACAATGCCTTACTCTTGTATCATTTTTTTTTAAGAGACCAGATAATGGATCTATATTGGCTATACCCTGCTGATTACATGGTTTCTGTCCTAAACCTTATGAATATAAAGTATCTGGAACCTAAAAACTTTAATAGAATTGGTTGAGCTGAACTAACCGACATAATGCATGCAGACTTTTGAGCAGAAATCCACAAAAATAATCTGAAAAAGAAACCCACAAGCCCCAAGCTGATGCCATCTTTTAGAGGGCGCAGCCTCATAAAGACTGGGTATATTCCAACATAATGGAAACCATCGGAATTGTGTAAGGCACAATAACAGAGAAAAATGCTCTAATATGGTATCTAATATGGAGAAAAAAATTGTTCGACTCGGTCATATATCCTTACATCTCATTGAATCCTCTGCATAAATGCAGGAATCTTGAGATGAAACCCTAATTGTAAAGGCCTGTGAGTTTGTATTGCATTATAAATATGCCACATCTCATCTTGTCAGTGAGGAACCTTATCCATTTAACTCCTTACTAGTATTCTGTTGTGTGGCAAAAACAAAAACTGAAGGATCACAGGAGAGACCTTAAAGGAGATCTGTTCAGAGAAAAAAGTAGTGGTACACTGGGATATTTTTGACCCCTCTCACCTTAAAGCCTGTGGGAACTGCAAGAGGTCACACAGTTCAGCCAATGACTGAGCCCTGGGGTCTTGACACACACAACAGCAATGTGACAACAAGAGAGAGCAAGGGGGTCAAGGGCTGGTTCCTGATGACAGACCACTGAAGGTGAAAAGGTTCAGGAGTGAGTTGGATGAAAACAGAAGGCTGTTGGTACCATTAGATGTCTGCTGGAGGCAGGTTTTTGCAATTACCGTGCAGTGTATTTCATTGACATTAAAATAAGTTATTTAAATGTTCAGTCACATCTCTAGATGCTTTAAAATTCATATATAATACAACATATTTTGTTTTAACACTAAATACTGACATGCAAATGTGTGATATCAAAAGAAGAAAAACAGTATTTCTCGCAAACATGTGCCTTACATTGAACCTGTAAATATATTCCTGTCATAACTGAAAAGTCATTGTGATACCAGTTTGAAGTTCAGACGTCCAGGAGAGACTCACCGAGAGGAGCCACTTGAGGTGGTTCGGGCATCTGGTCAGGATGCCTCCTGGATGCCTCCTTGGGGAGGTGTTTTGGGCATATGCAATTGGGAGAAGACCACAAGGCAGAACCAGGACACGCTGGAGAGATCATATCTCTCAGCTGACCTGGGAACAGCCTTGGTGTCCTCCTAGAAGAGCTGGAGGAGGTGGCTGGGGTGAGGGAGGTCTGAGCCTCTCTGTTTGGGCTGCTGCTCCTGCGACCCAAATTCAAATAAGTGGAAGATAAAGGATGGATGCATGGATGGAAAAGGAAAAAAAAAAAAACAAGTAGAAGAGATAATTAATATTGCAAAGTGTATCCAGAAGCTTGTTTGCACATAACCTTGTAAGACATTGCATGTCTGTTTGCATACTAGACAAACAAATCAATTAATTGAATATGCAGCAAATGCGACATGTGAGTGGCAAACACAAACACAACAAGAACCAAAATGGGATGTATATACTCCGGGCTACACAAACACCATAAAGAAACCAAAGAATGGCACGAGAAGACAATTTGCTATATTATTATTATTACCAGTTTTTTTTGTTGTTTTTTTTCCCTAAAATACAAAATCTTCCCTTAGCTTAATGGGAAAATTTGAATTTATATTATGAGAAATTTTTCAAATATTTGTAGTGTTTGCAAAAGTCAAAACTGAAATGAACTGAAACCTTTCTTGACAAGGCAATCATTTCCAACTAAGGCAACAAACGACCCAATGTCTTTCCTTTCCAGCTCACCAAAAATGGAATTTAGTAGGTCATTGTGTCTTGGCTGCTTCCTGGCTTCTTATAATATACTACTAAATGAGATGAAAAGGTTGGGCACTATGTGACTCAGTGTCAGACCTGTGTTTGTGCTTCTTTTTCCTCCTCCTCCACCTTTTTTTTTTCTCATTTCAGTCTGATCACTCAAGTGTCCTGATATAGTGTGGATGTCTCCTTTAAATGGAAAATGCTGAAAAGGGGAAGTCACCCATCCCTTCTCATGCTCCAACATGATCCAGCACAGGTAAGCCCATTAGCACGGCGAAAAGGTCACTTTGAGAAGTGGAAATCAAATACAGGGATTTGGGGAGGGCCATTAAGCCACTGAGGCTATTAGTATTCATACGCTGCAGTTTAATAGAAAATATGAGCCCTACAGATGGACCATAGTATTAAATTTCCCAACCTCTGACATCCCCGTTTCCCCCACATTTTACAATATATTTTTTTAAATAATTTAATGACTTCATGTACATATATATACACACACACACACACATATATATGTATGTATAGCCTATATATATGCATTGTTTCATTGGAAGGCACCACCTGTCGGTTTGAAAGGTTTTGTGATACACGCCTGACATGCTGACATTGCTGTGACAGGCACAGGTACTATTCATAGTTAAGCAGGGGAGCTAACCATTGCGAGCTATACAGAGCACCGTCAGTGTGGAAAATGCTTATTGAATAGCTAAATATTCCTCAAAGTTCCTTTTTCTATGATTTCTGACAGATCTGCAGTGTTATAATGGACAATCTAAAAAATGATGACAGGCTTTAAACAAACAAACAAAAAAACATATGCTTTAGTTTTTCCAAGCTCAAAGATGCTGGGAACACTCCCTTCATGAGAGTTTTTTTCTATTAACAGCTCATTATGACATCATAGCAAGAAGATGGTAACTGCCCAGAAAAGACCAGTGTTATTTTACATCCTGGTGGATCTACAAGTACTTCTTACAAAGATTTTGCTCTCGTTTTCAAGACATTTGCTTGCTTGTTTTTCTGGGGCAGCAGTGGTGTGAGTGTATTTGTTCTTTTTGCAACACTTCATGGGAGGTTTCTTGAAGTTCACTGGATTTGCAGAAAGACCAAAGCTGCAAGTCCGTGGCACTTCCAATGCCAGCAGATTGTGAGTCTGAAGTGGAAATGGTAAATAAATTAAATATAATAAATGTTCTGGAAGCTGATGTGTCTGTCAGTCTCAAACTTCACAAGGTCAGTGCCTTGTATGGACTTATTTTCACAATATGCATGTGAAATATATTTTAAACACGAGAACACATTGGAATGATAATACATTTATCTTAATGGGTGTTCCTCATATTTAAGTTTCAGATCGTGTTTCTTGAAGTATCAGTGGGTTGATTAAATGGACTTGATATGCTCACAGACACACATGGAGCGACTTGGATCATTATAGAGTACACAAATGGCGTCATGTCAATAATGGTGGATTTATGATCGAGGTTTCTCAAATAATAGAAATGTTGACATTGAGAGTTCTGCTAAGATAAAATAAATTTTTATTTTGTTCTTTTAATTTTCTCTCTCTCACTCCCTTCTCTTTTTCTCTCGTTATCCCAAATGTTCCAGTTTAACGCTGAAATACACTCAGATCGTTCTGATGTAACGATTCTGATTCAAAGTGTGTTCAATTACACGTTGCAACATACTGTAAATTATCCACTGATTTCATGTCGTGCAGTGTGACTTGAATTAATGTCAGAAAACTATAAAAATACCTGGTTCACACTGTCCGGGTTAAGGAAAGTAATGTTTTTTTAATGGTCAAGTCCTCAAAAGGAAAAGGGTAATTAATCAGAAATTAAGTGGTGGCGAGTTCCTTGTTTGTTTACTGATAAAATTAACATCTTGTGTACTTTGTGGTAAAGTGTTACCAACTAAGCTATGTACGGGTACAAATAAATGAACTTTTTCTCTATTTCATCATCCAAAATGATATCAACTTTTGCTTCACCTCTTGTATGCTTCATTGCACAAGAAACAGCGTTAAATATCTGCATTAAGTCTGGATCACGCAGGAAATGGAGCATCTGTGGTGTTTTCTTTTTTTTTTCCCCGACCTCAGGTCTTCCCAGGAGCATTTCAAATTTCGAGCATTTGCTAGTGCGCCTCCTGGCTGGATTGTTAGATTACGAGTTTACCCAAAGGTTTCTAGATCACCTGAATCATGTAGTAGTAGTAGTTTGCATCTTTACACTTCCTTGGTCAGGATTTCTGCTAATTGATGAATTTTTGTGAATGCGCTCCTAACCTGCAAACCTGGAATTCATTAACTTACACACATGTATATGAAAAAACAAACAAAAAACAAAAACAGAGCTTTCTACAGTTGTCAAAAATGCAGAGAAAAATTTTAGTGAGGAGATGATTTATGAGCAAAAAAAGAAAAAAAAAAGGGTTTCATCAATGAGGGCCAGTGACTGTAGCTGCCAAGTCTTTTGCTTTTATATTCTGTCGCACGCTAGCAAGGAAAAAAAAAAAAACTCACTCAAAGAGAGGATTAATTTCACAGATTATGATGCCAAACAGCTTGATTGTTGGCAACTAAGAAGTCAAAAGTAGTTTGGTGACAGTATCATCAGCTTCTCCATATCTTGGCTGCATGAGGATTACACTTCTGCGCCAATTGACCTGCATACTTACAGAAAATACAGATACACATTTTGAGTGTAATTATACACAAGAGCAGGTAATCGTTGCAATTCCATATACTGTCCACTGTAATATTCTGAGTGCACAAAAGGGTTTGAGGTTTTCATATAATGTTTAAAACGTGCGTTTGTGTGGCAACAGAAGTTGTAAGCATTGGAAATAGACATATAGACAGCTAGACAGACAGAAATTTGCAGAAATTTACTTGTCTTAAGGAGGAACATCTTGTTGTAATTCTCGGTCTTTGTCGCTCAGAAGTCATTTCAGAGTTTGATGGTGCAAAACTACAGAAGCACCAGCTTTTAGTTTAATGTAATGCCAATAGCACAGAGGTCTCGATTAACTGTAAGGAGGACTGAAATCAAATGGCAACATGGCTTGCTATACATATAGAAATGTAAACTGCGGCTTGCATTAAATTTTCTATGTAAAACAGACAAAAAACACAAATTCATCAAGCACATAAGACTTTGTTGTAAGTAATAGCTTTAAAGTTTTGTAATTTATAGACTGCCTTTTTCATCTTGCTTTGAAGTCATAGCTTCAAATAATTAGAATGTACATGATTTTTTATTTCTTTATTTTAGTTTTACGGAGTCCTGCGACAGGGGACGTGTTTCTCAGCGGGGGTGCATAAGTGGGCACAGCAACCATGCAGTCAAAAACACTTAACATGTGTGTGCAAGCAAAAAGCTTTATGAATTTTTATACATCCATTCTCACGCATGTTGCATGGCTTTGGATTGGACATATTTTTGACCCCATATGGCGGTCTACAAGGAGCTGAGTTCACCTTTTTCTTTTTCAGCTATGCCTTTGTACTCTGTACAAAATGTAGCTTTGCATCATCTTGTTGGAAAAAAAAATGTATTGATATCCTTGAAAAAAGATGTTGTCTTGAAGACAATGTGTGTTGTTCTACAATCTCAGAGCACTTTTCTGCATTATTGCTTTCATCACAGAGATGTGTATGAGTTTTTCCAAGGGCAGTGATACAACCTTATATCATCACAGACACTGGCTTCTGGACTTATTGCAGGTAAAGATTAAAAGTCTGTATTGTCCTTTATGTATTTGGGCACAATTTTTCTACCGTATCACAAAAACATTTGCAATGTTTGATCTTTTTCTACAGATTGATATCAGGAACTATAACAATACAGGTGTCTCACTTGAAATTTTCCAATTACATTCATGAAGATGTAAATATGTATATTTTTCCAGAACCAGGGCACTTTTCTATTGGTCATTCCGACTGTACAAAAAGCTTCAATGTGCCAGTTGCTGCTCCTGGCAGATCCCCACCCAACTTTTCCAACTTCCACTCCTCCACCCTAAAATCACCCCTGCCCTCCCCCAGTGCACCCCGCCTTCTGCTCCATCTGTCGGCCAATAACCTGCTGGAGCCCGCCATGCAGTTAGCGCACCTGTGCCTGCCACCTCAAATAGAGCTGTTTGACGCATACAGGCGGCATGCAGCCACACATAGGAACATACACAGACTTTACCTACAGACAAACACTATTTTTAAATACATTCTGCAGGCATGCATGCTCAAGACTGAACCTAAGTTGTCAGTATAGGACTTTGTCCGTATGCTGAGCATTTTCTTGTGAGTACAACAATAGAAAAAGTACTTAATTGTAGGAGACTGGACCTTGTTTTTCTATCAGCCCTTTCTCATTTATTTGCTTCCTGGTCTGCCTAAGGCAATAGGCCTACTGTGCCATTATCTTAGGACCATCCACACGGGGTACACATGCCACAGGGAGTTGGCCATCTTTTTCTCCATTAGTTATAAAGTAATGGCTGTGGTCCACGGAGTCTTGTTTCCATCCCCTGCTCAACACCTGTGCCCCCTGACCGAGCCCCTCTCCTCAGCTGTCTCTCTTTTTGGTTTGTTAAACAGCAAACACACTCATCTCACAAGGACAAGTATGTAAATTTTACATCTTGCAAGTATTTAAATGATTTACTTATTTTACAAAACCTTTACTATATGAAATACAAATTTGTTAATTCTGCATGAGCATATGGGATTTGATTAGAATGTCTCCATAGGTGTTTAACAGGCTTTTATAAGATGATATATATACGTATATATGTATATGTATATATA
>JBAMYA010000010.1:3872281-3892229 GCA_037176975.1 Arrhamphus sclerolepis
TTGTACAGACTGTCAGCCAGGGACATGGTCTCCTTCAGGCAGATGTCTGCTCAGCCAGGGGAGGGGTCAAACACACACACACACATACATACATATATACATACATACACACATTTCTCGATGCAAAGTGCAAAACCTCGGACCATTACATGATTTCTCTGGAGTCACAAACCCACTGGTTTGTTCTGAAGCCTCCACTTCAAGTCAGCTCTCCCCCCGCATCCCCCCCAAAAGGGAAAAAAGAAAAAACAACACACTTTCCTCTCTTAATTGGTAATGCTTATTTGCTTGTTTCACTTATGGTGTTGTTTCCATTTAATTAAGCATTCAGCACCAGATTAGCACAGAGCTCATTAAGTGCTAGTTCAACAGACTCAGATCATAACCACTGCTCAAAACACACTAGATTGTTTTGTTTTGCATTTGACCCTAAATCTAAAGTCCATAAAGTAACTTCGTCATTGAGGTAAAACACAGTTCAAACATCTATTTGCAAGATTGTTTCATGTCCAGCTCAATCAGAAAATTAATATTCCATTCTCTACTATTTTATGAAAAAAAAGGGTCAGAACGTACAAACTCCACACAACAATGCAGCATTTTAAAGGCAGATTTATTGACCCATTATAAGGCTTCTGACAGGCAAAAGATACAACAGCTCATCAATTTACCTAACTGCACTGGTTTATTTAGTCCTATATAGAGTTTCATGGTTTGGTCCTCCATGTAAAGTGACCCTGCTTTCTGCCGTGGACGCAAGCTGTGTCTAAAATAAGCAACGGCGGAATTGCCTTCAGAAAGCCACAAGAGATGCGACTCCCCTCAGTGATCTCTTCATATTGATGCTCTTCCTACCATAAGGTACTACGTGACTAAAGAAAACATACTATGGATAATAAAGTGGGTGTCTCTCCTCCAGTTTTGTGTGGTGAAAATAATAGAAATTACATTCATAAGGAATGATTCTGCGCTTTATAATTATATCCAGCTGTTATGGCCAGTGCAGGATGCACTGAACTGCATTGTGTTACAATGTGAATTGCAAGAGCGTAGAGGTCAGAGAGGTGGATGGAAGGGCTTTAAGTTTAGTTTTCATCTTTTACTTTGTATGGTTAAATCTAACCATCCAATCACCAATTCTTTTTTTCCTATCACAAAATATCCCCAATTCTCCGTTTCCTAACCTTTACCTTTATGATAGTTTATGTGAATGTGCTCATACCATCAGCTACTTTCTACAGCTACATTAATGCAAATTTTAAATCATAAAGGGAATAGATTTTCACAAAAAATCTAACTTTTTAATTTAATCTGGTTAACATAAACATTTCAAAATTGGTAGCATTGGGTTAATGCATGTATGTCTACATATAGCCATAGATGCTAAATGCTAAATGCTATTGGCTAATTATTTTATACACTCAAGCCACATCTGTCTGAGCAATGCTGGCCCTTTAGCTCATTCCAGATATGCTCATCTGTTAAAAGGGTGGCCACTGACACCCTCAAGGAGCTATTTCTGCCTCGCCAAAGGGGGCATCAAAATAAAAGAGCTCTGCCAAGAGATAGAGAAATGAGCAGAACTAAAGACACATAGACCCTTAATGGGTAAAAATATACTTCATAAAATTGAACTGAAGAAAAGGAAACATTTGTTTGTGCAGCCTACAAGGACAGAAGAGCATATGGTCATGGACAAAATACATCTGAGATCCAGGTGTACTCAAAAACCTCTATGTGAACACACATGCAGCAAAAATGGACATCCTGTAGTCTCTCCTTTCATAGCTATGCTCTGTCTCCAACTCCATATGACCTTTCTGAAGTAGCCCCTCATCTCAAATTGACTCATCATTCATGTGTGTATTAAACATACATGAGATAGGTTCAATATCCCACCCATGGCCTCTAGTCACTTCACCACCACAGCATACCATTCCAAGCCTCCTTCACTCATTTCTGCCCTGCTCCAGTTTTTAATTCTTTTCAAAGTATATTCAAGGTTATTATTGTAAAAGGCCACTTAGGATGCAGACTGGATATATGTTGACTCTCTTCGATATTTGAAGGGAGTTTGAGTGTGTTTCTAATTCACAGGTGGCATGGTTCACTATATATGAGGCAGCGGGGTGACTTTCAATGGACCTTAGGGGGAACACATTTATAAACTGAATACGCGGCCAATGGGACTGGTAGGGAACCACTTGCCTTCAAAAGCATCGCAGTGGAGAGAACACCATTTGTGGTACAATATTATATATTAAAAACTGAGATAGAGTGACTTTGGTCTGTAACTGACCCCTATCAATATTTGATAGCAGCGAACAGAAACTAGTAAACAATAGGGAAAGAGGGTGATTCAGGTGAAAGGCAAAGGTCAGGATGCATGGGGGTCCAAATAAATGCATATGTGGGAAAGGCCTGTGCTGGAGACTGCTGCATACCAGCCAAGCGTGATTTACTTCTTAAAGCACCCGTCAGCCAACTGACTGAATATGTCATACACTTTTTGGTCTGTTAATTGCTTTCAGCTTAGCAAGGTCTGAGGTTTGCTTGTTGCCTGATAGATTAAACATGTTAATTGAAGGCATCCTACAGGACTAATGCTACAAAGCTGCACTGCACACACCTGTGACCCAAGTATCTTAATGAATTAATTTATTGGGGTAAAAAAAAAAAAAAAGTTAAATCTATTTATTTCAATACTGTTTATGTGTGGTTATTACCCTGGAGGTTTACTGAGATGAAATGCCAAAACACGTACA
This sequence comes from Arrhamphus sclerolepis, assembly GCA_037176975.1. Classification (NCBI taxonomy): domain Eukaryota; kingdom Metazoa; phylum Chordata; class Actinopteri; order Beloniformes; family Hemiramphidae; genus Arrhamphus; species Arrhamphus sclerolepis. Next base: position 3,875,047 of record JBAMYA010000010.1, read on the forward strand.
TCATCACAGGAAAATTTGTCTTTTGCCCTGTTTTTGTTAAGTTTTTGCAAACCTTAAAGCAAATAAGTTCAGTCACATTTGTTCTTTGGGTTGGAGCTCACTTACTCTGTTTCACTAAGAAATAGTTCTCTAATAAAAATAAAAATAAAAATCCTCCTCACATACTCGAAACAACTCTTATGGACGATGTAGACTGCTCACATCATCCTCTCAAAATAAAAAAAATACAAAACTCAGAATACTGTGCCAGCTAAATAGGCTTGGTCAAGTCTGTCATCCTGTCACACATAAACTAAAACATGTGCTCACTTCTATATGTATGATTAAATTAGAGATCATATTGGTAGCATGGGAAGAGAAAGAGATGGGGATGGGGGGGCAAGTTAATCATTGCAGAGAAGCTTCTCCCATCAACCAGCATTGACTTTAATCAAATTATGACCTTGTAAAGCAAGCACTTGTCATTTGAGACCCTAATCTTTCCACTAATGACTAATTACCCCTATCACCTGCTCTTCTTTGCTTCCATTACACCCCTAACAAAGCTTTAAATTCATGAAATAAACAGAAGAAGGGGAAAACAATGTTTTCCTTGGCACATACAGATCAGACATTAAAAAAACAAACAAAAAAAAACAATAGCAACAAAAGCAGAAGATTGCAGTCTGACAAAATTGCTTTTGGATTTTTTCCCCCTTTTTGCTCTCTGACATGAGACCACTTTAAGTGCTCTAAAGGACAATGAGGATACACAAATTCATTACCAGTAATTAATTGAAAATAGCTACCAAACATTGGTGGAAAATAATGAGAATCAACACAGAGATGCTACTTCCAAATGTGTTTTTGCTGCAGACATTAAGTGGCAATAATATTGGTCTCACCAGTAACTTCACCTTCAGTTCAGACTGCCCTTTGGACCACGGTCACGGAGGAGTGAAAGCCATTTGATTGTTTCTGTGTTAGATCTTGTTATGGATGAACTCATTTGCCTGAATCTGAGGATGCACACATGCCACATCCTGGCAGTAGTTTGCAGAAGGAGATAGGGTTGTGTGCGCTATCCAGCACCTGTGCAGTTATGTCAAATGTGAAATGATCTAGACTGATCAGGTGGGCAATCTCATGTTAATGTGTTTTTAATTTTCTGCTTTTTATCATTGGCTTGGGTTGTTTTTTTTTGTTTTTTTTCGTTTTTTGCATGTAGTGGATTTTGTTTTGTGTGAGTTTTCATATTGTTGTGTATTTTATTGGGATTTGCTTAATGAAGATCAGCTGGTGGACATTGGGCCATCCCCCTAACTCCTCTGGATTGGCTGAGAGACTGTGTGAAAATGATTATATTGGCATGGAAGGACAGGTGTGGGATGGCAGTCCTGGAGAACCAAACCGAAAGTGCCATGGGACAGACGTGGACCAGGATAACAGAACAGAGAGCGGGGATGGCATTCAGGACGCGACATGAGACACCAGCACATGCACGGATGGACCATGGAGGCCAACACAAAACTGGACGACACGTGACAGCAGATGGTCAGAGAGGGTGTGGCTGAGCAGCGTCAGAGCAGCACGGCGGTAACACAGAAAGTGGAGGAAGTTCTGAAACCGATGGGCCGCTGAAGGGACATTCATGGACGAGCCAGGTGGAATGTTGAGCAGCTGGCTTCAGAGGGACCAGTGGAGGGAGGCCGTGCTGCTGGTCAGACCTGTGTTGCAGAGATCATAACCGGACATCGGACGGTTAATTGACAGAAACACAACGGGACTCCTAAAGCTGCAATGAGATGTGAACACTGGGAAACTATAGGTCAGACTGCTGGACTGGACTGGGGCCTTCTTTTAATTTACTACATTCTACCATCCGCTATTTGATTTAGTCTGCATAGAGCAGTTTTAGGAGATTTTTAAATCTTATTTGAATTTTTTTTTTTTTAGGAATTTGTACTATTTTAGGTTTTTAGTGTATGACTTTTAACTTGTCTTACCTATAATGGCTTGTGCTTTTATTTTCAACTAAACCCTTGATAAAATTTTGCATGTGGCCGTACTTTTCCTCTCCAACAGTGGAGAAATATCTATGCTGGTGATTCTCAACCTCACTATACGGTGATACACACCACCGGTTACAACTACACTACTTGGTGGTGCTCACACAAACAGGCAACCCTCGTTCATTAATCCGCCTTTTCAGGAAGACTCTGGTAGTCTGAAGCATCTGCATTCAAACCAGAAGGAATGAAGTGAAGAGCGTATGCAGAGAAATAGAAATGAGAGAAAGCTGATCAATCTGGGAGAGCAGTGAAAGACAGAGCAGAGTTGCAGACAAACATGGCCAAGTTGCAAACTGTCCTGAAGAAAGATTGCGTATAAAATCATTAAAAACTGATGCAGCCTCATTGTTTCTCAAATTCTCTCTTCTTCCATCCTCAAATCAGAGACATTTGTCTATGAAGAAAAATAAAAGACCAATAGATGCAAATTTAAAGATCTGGCACATGTCTGGCAGTACAAATCTCAGTAAATTATTGAAATGGACTCGTGAGTAACAACACATATATTACACTTCTGAAATAATCAGATCTAATTACACTACCAAAACAATCTCAAATGTTACATTTTACCACCGAGAAGACATTCACAGCCACCTAATGTCCACTAATCTAAGGTTACAACTCAAATATTCTACTCATAATCAGAATTAATGGGGTCAGAATAAAAATTCTTCCTCTGACCGTGCTACTCTGAGCAGAGTGAACCAATCACAATCAATTCTCATTCACTTTGAGTTGGAAATGTAAATGTTTTCCTAACAAGAAGAAATTACCACCCAAATACGTACACTGTTTCTCTTTATCTGAAATGAATGCTCTTTTAGTGCACATTTTTACCACAAGCGTGACATGATAAACAAAAATGCTGGTTTCCTCCTCTAAGACTGGAAGCACTTTCAGTTAAAAATCTGTGATTTTTGTTGTGACTGTTGCTTTTTTCCAGGAAAAAAAATACATTGTTAAAAAAGAGCAACCCTGTGACCAGAAGTATGGAAGAAAAGACCAACTATTGTAGTCTTCCCAAGTATATGAAACACTGGGCAGCACTGATCGCAACCAAATCCCGAACAGAGATGCAGATCCCATTTGTCGGAATAGGTCAGCCGGACACTAATTGTCCAGCGATAATAATAATGTGATAATAACAAAGATGTCGTCTGTAAAAATTAAAATGGCCCAAAGTCTTTCCCATAGGGGACTGCTTACACACAGACGCCCTGCGGAGCTAATCGTCTTTCTGAATGTTGCGCTCTGGAGATGGCTTTGAATGGAGTCCTACTTAAAACTCTCCCTTACTTAACCAAAAATAGACATGGAGCCAGGCCCCTTATGATAGTACCTTACAAAGAAGATACATACATACACACATACATACACACATATATATGTATATGTACATATAAATAGATAGATAGATATAGATATACACATGCTAGCAGATAAAATGATGAATGAGTGTGTAAAACATATTTGAGCAATTTGTTAGATAATCACACAACTTGTTTGTCCTGAGAATAGCCTGATGGAAGCTGCTAGCGTACATGAAAATGGTCCTTTGTCAATATGAAGTTGAGAACAGTCATACATCAAATGTTACGTGTCTTTAACTAAAATGTATGTAAGCTTCTGGTTTCAAATGTGTGCATCACATTATTATTAATCTGTTATCTGTAATAATGCATTTTACCACCAAGATGCATCTGAGCCGACACAAAAATGGATGACTCATTAGGCTACCTGAAGGGCCTTGCCTTGTTGTCTTTTTACAGTTTGTGTAAATTCTTCATATTGTGTTCTTTATTCTTTTTGTATTTCTTATGTTACATGCATGATGTATGCTCTGTTTGTGAATACCACTGCATGTTTGATTCGAAAACAGTGAATCAAATATTTGAGAATCGAATCTCTGTCTCTGATTTACTGTTAAGACTGTGTGTGTAATGTGATATTTAAGCTCTTATTCGAATGGCTTTGCAATGAGTAGACACACTGGTGAAATCAAAACTGTTGTTTTGATTCAGTATATCTATATTAGTCATGCATAGCCCAGGAAGTAGAGCGGTCGTCTTTCAATCAGAAGGTTGATGAATCAATGTCCAACAGCACCTGTCAATATGTCAAAGTGTCTTTGAGGAAGAGTCTGAACCACACATTGTCCGCTAATTGTCGTAATACAAAAATGTCAGCAATACTAAAGTAAACGATGAGATGTGTGGAGCGACACTTTACCTTAAGATACAGAGAGATGGTGGGTAAAGAACTGCTGAGCAGCTTTTCTCAAAATGATGCTTCATTTTATGAGCTAGAGAAATAAAATTACAGTAGATACAGTTCTTGCTCAGTTTGTGGATCATGTGCAATCATAGCTTTATCATCAGTTTTTACTTTCAGCACCAATTAAAATAGCACAGAAGCAAATATAAATCTCAGGGCACAATACAGGTTTACCACTTTTGTTGTCTTTTCCGCCTGAAATCATTATTAGTATTATTATTATTTGTTTCTCTCTCTTGCATTTCCACTTTTCCACAAACCACTTTTGCACATATGATAAAAGCAGCTAAAATAGAGTTAAACTAAATTAAATTTGTGTACGCTTGCCAAAGTCGCTGAAAGCTATTTATTATGAACTGCAAATGATTTCAAACCAAATATATTATTTCTCTTGTCATCTAAGCTACTGATACTGTTTTACATTAGGTCACGTCGGATGATGTCCTTTAATTTTTCTGTGTTTTAAGTTAGATAAATAAATAAATAAATAAATAGGAGTAATGCAACAAAGATGTAAAATAAAATAAAAATGCCATTGTATTGTTGATATGGTTGTCTTAGAGTCTTTATCATATAGTGATGAAGGAGGGTGTCACATTCCAAATGAAGATATCCCACAGGCCACTGCTGTTACGACTCACATCAAAATGTAAAATGATATGGCCAGCCCCAATAGAGGCTGTGGGAAATTTTCTCTCACTATGCTTCATTAAAGTTTTTGCCAGGAGGTGCTGGTGGCCGTTCTCTTAAGTTTTTGTTCAACTGTATGTGTAAATGATGACACCCACAGGGTACCTGCAGGCTGTCTCAGAGGGCATCAATAAATAAAACATCAGCTTTTTCTTCATACAAATTAAATTTAAAAATAAGTAGCAGGGAGATGTCTGTGACAGAAACCTGCCAAATATGATTGTTTTGAAGGTCTCTCAGAGGTAGATTGCTTAATGATTTGGGTTGAACATGAAAATCAAAAAGATATTGAAAAAGCATGCTGGTAAATCAGAGAAATGCAAATGGGAGCTCTTTTTTTCCCCTTTTCTTTTTATGCCAGCAGAACCAGTTTTACTTTTTGTTCACATTTAGCAAAAATGATTTCAACAGGCAGCCAAAGTGTCCTCCAATCCCTTTCAACACAGTTTTGAAACATAGTGGAACGTTATGGAACTTGAATGGCAAATCAAATCTACAATCTGGAAATTAACATCCACAATTAACCTTTATCAATTACAGAAAATACTCCTCTGGCCAGGTCAGACAGCCCATTTGCGTGACATTTAATGTAAAGCATCTCTGAATGCAGAGCAGCGGCCCGTGATGCGTTAGAAACAGTACTTCAAGTCTAAATGGAAATCATAATGGCCCAAGAGAAGGAAATGACCGTGCTTTGTTGAACTGGGCCCAAAGAATACAGATACATGGAAGAAAAAAGAGGCCGTGGTTACAACAAACAAAATGATTACACATTTTAGAGCAATTTCTGGGCCCTCTGGTCATAATAATTTTGTCGATAGCCTTCCAGTGTGCAGGTGCGCTGATACAGATGGTTTTATGAAGATCCATTAAAAATAATTTTGCTCATCACCAGGCTCAGGAGGGGCCCAACCTAGCAACTGGGAGACGAGCCCAGATGTCTGCTTAGTCTACAGCTCAAACCCACCCCGCATTCCTGATGTGGAACACCGTGTCACCATGGGAACACAGTGAAATAATACAACCTGCCAAGGTGGGAAGCAAGCGTACACGCTGACACGCTCACAAACACACAATTTGTAAACTTGTACATCATCATGCAAGAAGGAAAGTTAACTTGTGCATGAATGATGGCAGCTACTTTTTTTTTTTCTTCAGGGAAATGCTAATGCTTTTTTAAAAAAAAAAGTGAGTTTGCACAAGATTGCTGATTTGACTGTCATTTAAAGCTTTTGCAAGAAGACAAACACTTTCTCAAAAGCACTGCTGCGAAACAAGGCAGCTTGAGAGCAAGGAATTCTTTCAATATAAAGCAGTGGTAGCAAACATTTGATGTGTTTTGATTAGACTCTGGTGGTGGTGCTGGGGGGGGTGGGGGTGGGGGGGATTATCAAAGGCTAAGAGAAATCAATGTTCTTTTAATAAAGAGGACTTGGGTGGGAGGGAGACAGTTCTGTTCATGACAGGTCCTGTCTCTGCCTTATCTCCTGCTTCTCAGATCCCCTAGACAGGCAAATATTTTAACTGTAAACACCCGTGGCTCGACAGCCTGTGTGGGTCTCCTGTCAGGTTTTCCACTTGCTGCTAACTCACCTACTCAAATAGGAGCAAATTTTTGTTTATGCATGAACTCAAAGCTACAAATAAAAACATTCACACGCATCCCTGCACATATTGCCACGAAACAATTCCCTTCTCCTAAAATTTCAACATTTTATACACAGACACCTTTTGAGTTAAGAATGGAATTTAGAGCAATGTTCCAACTACCATCCAAATCCAGTCATCCAGATTAGCACAGACACCAGCGGAGGCCTCATAGCTGTCAAAAGACACAGAGAGGTGCAGTGAATCCCAGTGATTAATCCAAGATGAGATGTAATTCCTCCTCGTCAAACAAGTTGTCCAGTGGATAGTGAGAAGAGTTAAACAGTAGGTGTGTTTCCATTCGCAGGGGTTCTGGGGTAGTTTTTCAGGGCTGGAACATTGATGCGTGTCTCCATCACCAGGAACAGCACTGCTAAAAAGGTTTTCAGGAACCCATATGGGCCAAAACAAACAAACAAACAAAAAAAACAAAAACAAACAACCATGGCTGTGGTATGATAGGTACTCAGAGCGGCCCTGATTAACTTCTGGTTGGGGGTTTGGTGGTGACTCTGATTTGGTATGTTGCGGGAAGGAGACAATGTCATTCAGATGTCTGCTTCATATGAGACTACTTTTTCTCATTCAACCCTCCCATTATGCATTATAAAAATGTCAAACAGAAATGCTACAATCATCTTTAGCTAGACCAACATTTTTTGCCTCATTTTAGTCTGTTTTTCTTCTTTTCTTTTTTCTTTGTTTTTGCGACTTCTTTTCTTTTTGGGCAGTTGACAAAGAGAGAAATCAGCGCACTACTGCCGCCATCTGGTTTGGAATGGTAGTTTAGAGGCAAGTGGCTCTGTCACCGTAAGTGAAAAGACTGAGGAGGAGATGAGCCCTGTTAAACCTCCAGCTTTACCCCAGAACTCCCACTAGTGGAAACAAATTTTAAGTTACACTTCTATCAACTCTATCACAATCTTTCAGCATCAATAAATTAATGAGTGAATTTCTTTCAAAGCCAAAAGCTGGCCTTACAATTTTCTGTGATTACAAATTTTAGCTGTACCCACCTGTATTTAGATAGATTGTCATTTGATTAGTCACTTGATGAGGTAGGATAGTAGACAAACTTCTCTATCAAGTACTAACTCAGACAAGAGAGAACTATCCATCCTCATATGTGATGTTGGACGTTGTAGGGAACCCACTTGTGTGTCCTATTTACACAGAAGGGACTTTTGTTCATCGATGTACGGTGTTTCGCATTATGTTTCACATTCAAGTACAATGTTCTGAGTATTTAAAACAGTTGTTTTCCCAAGAAATAAATTCAGGTGAATTGGAAAGTATTATAACAACATATACTGTACATAAGCACTGACCTGCAGGTGGCATTGCTGGCATCTGAGAGACTGGAGTGGGAAAACGACAACTTCAAAATGTTTCGGCTCACAACCAGGCAACTGATTGTGTGGAAAGAACATTATGTAGAAATACTGAAGCAACATCTCAAGACATCAGCCAGGAAGTTAAAGCTTGGGTGCAAATAGTTCTTCCAAATGGACAATGACTCTAAACATATCTCCAGATTAATAAAGTTTAAGAACAACAAAGTCATTATATCAAATGTTCAATGTTTTGAAGTGCATATCCATCCTCATTTACCATCTGAGAAGGCCCCGCATGTCCAGAAAAGATACTTTGGGGTTTCCAGTGCTTTGTAAATTGAAGTGGTAGACTACTGACCAAGTGTCAGCATGTGAGGAGTGAGGACTGGTTGGCAACCTGCAAATGTAAAGAAAATGTAAGGTCTTGAGTGCAAGGAGGGAGATAAAAGTCTCCCTTCAACCTCTGCAGTTTATTCCCTGCATACTAAATAACTGCCTCTTTATCCATCATTTGAGCTTTTTACTTTGTTATCAGTAAAACTTTTAAGCAATTTGTAGCCTCCTCAAAACAATTCACACCACATTTTCAGTCTGCAAAGGTAGAATTGTTTGGGGAAAAAAAGAAAGAAAAAAACAACTTCAAGGCTGGGGTGCTTTGTAATGCACACAGTATGATCCTTCCAGCTCAATTTATTTTCTTTAGCTATTAAATCAAAAGTAAATGAATGAACTACATTAGACAATGAAACAGCATTTTATTTAAAAACAGTGATGCATTTGGTGCTGAGTCCTGGGTGGTTGATGGGCTTGAAAAGCCACAACGCCCATGCAGGAAGCCTTGTGGAGCCTGTTTACTTCAGATTAGGGCCATTGTCATTTCTCACTCAGGAGAAGTGTTGTTCCTTTTCACTCACGTAAATAAACAGGCCAGTTTTTTCCCTTTTCAAAACCTACTGTGAAGGGCTTAATTTTGTAAAGACAGACATGCCTTATTATTTATTTATATATGACAAAAATATTTGCATGTTTTGTGCTGCGTCATACCCTCAAGTCCTGGTTTCTCTTGCTGATACCTGATATGTAAAAGCATCACTGAATCATCTCTCAGAGTGCCATGTATCCATCCTCTTCGAGGGAAAGCCAAGAACCCTTGAATTAAGTCAATCATTTAGTCGTAGCAAATTAATTAAAAGAATAATTAAATCATTAACACATTAAATATGGCAATTAGAGATCTTGTCCTGCATGAGTGAATTTAAGTGAATTTAATGGGGGAAGCAAATGGAGCAATGGGGTGTGCCAAAACAAAATCTTTATTTAATGCTTTATTCACAACTACATGCACTTTGGGATAACCCTCCACTAAATAAATGGTTGACTAATGTTATGTCCTAACAATGTATTAGAAAAATATTAAGGGGGAATTTACTGAAGTCTACGAGTCGCAGTCGAGGAATAATGCACACAGAAATTTATGCTCTAAGTATCTGCATATCATTATAGCTGCTATAATAACTTGGCAATGCACAACTGGCCTTGATAATGGCTGCTGCCCCTCCCTTCCCTGTTGCTTAGCAACTGCAGCATTGCCTTTAGGAGACAGAAAGGGAGGAAGAAGGGGGTCAGGAGGGCATCAAGGAATAAAAAGGTTTCTCTGCCCCAACTGGTGACTGGCTTATGAGCAATTCCCCGTCATCTTGAGCAAAGTCATAAGCAATGTTGTGAAGCTGGTTAATTCAATGCTGTAATACCCTCCATATATCCCCTGTCAACAGACATGATGTTTAAGTTCCCAACCTGCTGATGAGAGCACATTTGAGGAGCACTGCAATGTACTGCCGGACAAATCCAGTTAAAAAGGACACGAGTTATGGAATGGAGTTGAGATGTGAGGATGATGCAGGCCAATGGAGTCCTGACCTAAATTAGGGAGGCAGTGAAGTTTTATCATCCCATGTTCCATATGTAGTTTCATCATATATAACCAGGGCTCACTGTTGACAACCAGCCTGCCCATACAGACAATCAGTCAATGTGACCTTAAATTCAGTTTTTAAGAACACACCATCAGTACTCTCTTCCTTGCTTTAACAATTGACTACAGTATGTTTCTTCCCCAATCTTGCCCTCATCTGTATATACATTTGTAAAATAAAACATTATGAGTCTAAGAGTCAGTTTACAAAATGATGTCAAGCACATAGGATCTTATGTTCAGTGACTTTTCTCCCCCATATATTGTGTTTCCAGCATGTGAACTTTAAAATGACTAAATTTACATTTCATTATTCAGCAGGTGCTCTACTGCAACTTACAAGTGAGGGTCAAGATATACATTTTAGTACAGTAAGATATTTGTCCAAGTAAGAGGTAATGTTTATTTAATGTTTTGTTTTGTTTTTAAGGACAAAGAACAAGTTGAAGAAGTAGGATACCCTTGCTCTGATAGCATTTTGTGGCTTTTCCACTATTCGTGTGCAAGCACTAATAACGTCTAAAGCTGAGCTGAAACTGCCTTGTATGTAAGGAAGGCAGCGGCAGATGTTTCAGTGTTCCTCAGAGGAATGGTTGGGAGGAGCATGAGCCTATGTGAGGTTAGATGTCTGGGTACAGACCCAAAATTCACAAAAGGATAAATAACTTGAATTTCATGTTGGCCATCATGAGTGGTCAGTGGAGTTCACTGAATAGTGAAGTAACATGTGGCCTTTTTTGGTTGATTAAACACCAGATGTGGTGTTGTGTCTTAATGTGGGAGAGCTGCATGAAGAGTGTTGCTGCAGTCAAGTGCAGATATCAGTCTGATTCGTGGAGCGCAGCAGAGCAAGCTCAATCCATACAGTTTTCACACTGCAAAAACAGCCTTTCTGCCTAATATCCCTAAATCTAGTCAAATTGTCAGTGGGGTAAGAAAAATTGACTTGGCTGTAATTCTTAAGATTAGAAAAAAAAAAATCAAAATAACCCTTTTTCTTAAGTAAAAAATGCTTGACTAGGTCATTTTTCCATTGAGACAAAAAATCTTTTCTTGGAACAAGGCTTTCATTTGTTTTTTTCCTTTTTACGTACTAAACTTTCTTAGAGATCCGCATTTGTTGTCTACCCTATAGCATCGAATTTGGACATCCAGATTTTCACATATTTAAATTCTGATTGATCAGAACTCTTTTGGCAGCATAAATGGGGTCCATTTGAGATACATTCTCTCACTGAAGTCAATGAACAGTGAAGTCAGCCGACTGCATGTGAGACAGCAAGGCAGCTTTATTGACATTTCTGTGTATATAACAGATTTCATGAATAGCACACAGTTTATGCGTGAGGCTAGTACCACATTTTTAACCCCCTTGATGATGATCCATTGAATCATATCTGACGTCGACCAATGTTAGCTAAAATAACTAATACATGTTACCAGTCTCTCTTCTTGATAAAATAATTCTTATGAAATTTAAAATTCACCTGCCACAGCTTAGGAGAGGGGAAGTGAAGACATGATGTTGATGTGCATCATATTCCAGTGGATGCATTGGTTAGTGTGCCAGTCTGATTATTTCGAGGCATTTGAATAGAACGCCTCTTGGGCACCTTCCTCTGAGGTTTTCTGGGCACATCAAACTCAGAGGAGTGTCTCAGAACATGCTGGGGAGGTTGTATATCTTACTGGCTCCGAGAATGCCTCAGGATTCCCCAGTAGCAAAAAATGTTGGTGGGAAGAGGGTCGCATGGGTGCCGTCGCTCAGCCTGCTGCTAGCGAGACTTGACTTTGAATAAGTGGCAGAAAATGGATGACGAGATGGATTCATTAATTTCCATTTGATCAAAATGTAAATTTTCCAAGCACTTGGCATGCATACGTGCCTATGTTGTCTGTATAGTATAATACATTCACACACACAAACTAATACGTTAAAGCATTGCTCTCCAAAAGTACCAGCTAAAATACATTCCAGTGCTTAAATTCATCGATGACAAAACATGGCAGGGAGCATGTCATTTAACCATCCACTGCAATGACAAGCTGACAGCTAAAGCTTCCGCACTGATGCAGTGTCAAGCATGTGATTGGCTTTCCACTTCTATCATGGGACCAGGGTTATGGTCACACTAAGCTGGAATAAAATTTACCAATTATGTTTATCTTTGCTCAAGAATGTGTGGCAGCCTGTTCGGCACATTCACTGAGACATACTGCTTTTTATGGCTATTTAATGGACCATTGATGGCACCATTGAGTCTTCAGGGGATGCTGCTGTGATAGTGAATGTGTTCACAAGTGGTGACTTTGCATTTATGTTTGTGTTTGAAAGGGAGGGTAAAAGCACCAAAATGGTTTGTCTAGTAGTAGACAGACAAGGACTTAATATCGTAGGTACATGAAGGAGCAGCAGTTCACGTGCGCTGCCATGAACACATATCACATTCTCTCATACTTCGCACTTGCTGTTTCAGGTCGTTTCAGATTCCCATGGATGTAGCAGCAACTAATTGGCTGAAGAAAAAAAAAAACGGGGGGGAAAGCATGAGATTTAGAGCTAAGTTTGGTCTAAGACAGTAAAGAGAAAAATATTTTCTCTTTTGAAAGCTGTGGGACAGAAAAATCTCCAAGCATAATCACATCGCAAAGAAAAATGTCTCTGACAGGGCACGCGCTGCCTTTCACAGGCATTATTCTAAGCCTGAGGTTTTATATGCTCTGAGACAAGCTCAACCTTGCATTATGAGATGTAAAAAGCTCTGTGCACCGGGAAGAGGAGCCAGATATAGTAATGGGGGTATATGCATAGTCTGACAATAGAATCACCTCGACAGCAAGGCAACATAACATAGAGCCTTGCATGCACTCAATACAGTCAATGGTCTATTTGTGTAAACATATTAGACTTGAATGGGAATGATCTCTCACATCGATTGCTCTATAGTCTAAATATTTTTAGAAAGTCATTGATTATTTCAGCTGGTATTTTCTGGGAAGCAGTAACAGAAAATGCGACTATGACTCTTCATGCATTAGTGAAAATTTACAGGGGAAAACTATCAGAACATCAGGCAGAAGAATTGTCATAAGATTAATAGCAAACAACTCATCTTACCACACACCAATCTATTTTATTTTTTTATACAGGCAATTGTATTCTCAAATATTTGCAGTTCCCTGATTTAAATTTCAGCCCCAGAAAGTTTGTACTGCTCTGTCTGCTAGACAGGATCTCACCACATGTCGAGAGTTGATGTGTCCCAGGTTGTTTGAGCACCACACTGTAATGGATGACACTGAAGTCACGGAACAGCCAGCTGCGAGGCAGCAAACTACAAACTCACATTGCACTTCCTCTGTCGCACTGGTTTGATAAACCTGGTCATCACTGTCATTCCAGTCCACTATGTTTTGTCAAAGCCAGCGTTCTAGAGCCTAACATGAAGAACAGTTGCTCATGTTGCCAACATGTCAGCTATGTCCACATGTTTGCTTCAGCAACAGTGGCTCCTTATGCTCATGCTTTCTCAAAAATCATTTAAAAAACAAACAAAAAACACACCCACCCAGAGACAAGAGGTCAGATTTCTTTGTCATGAGATAAAGTGCTGGTACAGCATGGTTGGCCAATTTATTTCGTTTAACAGTACAAGCCTTTTCTTAAAAGTTTAAGTATCAGTTTCAATTTGAACTAATATTTGCTTTCTTTTAGGAAGTGTTGTCGAGCTCTCTGGGTCTCTCATCCTTATCAGCAAAAACCAGATGTCTCCAGAGACAACTGCATATCGCGTTATGGCCATGTCACACATCAACAATGATGAAACCAGCTCACAGACTTAAAGTGGACATCATCGCAGAAGAGATTAAGAGACTCAAGGAAGCAATGATGCAAAAGGAAACAAGTGTGGGATCAAACAAATCTTACATTATGGATAGCAAGACTTGACCTCCACGTCTAAGGTGTACCCGCTGAGCTAAAACCTGCAAATGTTCCTTTGAGCTGCTTTAATAGTATTTATGATCTGTACAAATATATCTGATTGGCTATGTCATTGTGCCCATGATTATATCTAAACTGCTGCCACTTTAAATGACAGAAACTTACAGGGTCTTCAGGTTTTTGTCACAGCTGCAAAGAAAACCAGAAACCAGCAGCTGGTGAGCATCAACAACCTTTCACCTTTTATAAATGCTGTCAACTTCAGTGAAATTATCAACGCACAGCATTCCATTGTTTCATCTCCAGTGGAACAATTGAAAATTAACACCACTCCATATTGAAATGCCTAAATAATAACTTATGTTGAGTTATGTGTTACCACAGGTAATCGTAATCGAGGCGAGTTCTGCACCTTTAATCACAGTGGATCAGGTTCAGTGGCTTTAAAAACATCAAAGTGCAGGAAAACAAATGTAAGATACCTTAAATAAGAAAAAAAAAAGAAGAAACATGGCATTTGGAATTCTAAAATGCAGCTACCAGCATTTGTAGAGAGAAAACAAAAAAAATTAATCTTTCAAATTTAACATCAACAGTTATACATTTCTACTTATTTATCAGTTGCAGACAGTAAAAACATGCTTTATCCCGGCTTTGAAACTTCATAAGTTCACTATTTGCTCATGCCTTTATGACTACATGCCATGTATGGGACAAAACATCACTGAAGAACAAAAACGGATCAGCTTAAATGATACCCTATAAAACTAATGCAGCAGCTTTGAAGAATCCTAGCTGTACAAAGCCGCTTAAATAATGATTGTTCTAAGTTCATGTCTAAGCATTCCTAATACCCAATTTGTTTTTCAACTTCTGGGCTTAAGAACAAAGAAAATATAGACAAATCATTGCTGCTTTTTTCTTTTTCACAATTTGAAGGAATTAATCTTAATGAGCAATGGTTGCATGATTGTCTTTTTGGTTTGCTTTAAGTTGTTCCAGTAAAAGAGATGGCAGAAAATTAGACAAATGGTCTCAAGTGTAATTTATCTGAATACTATATTCATACTAAATTCATTCAAACCTATTTATCAGAGAATTACTTATCCAATAAGGCTCCAGTATCTTATAGAAGGGTTAATAAAAAACAAAAGAACAAAGTTTACAGTTTATGCAAAGGTAGAACAAGAATTAGGCCAAGAATTTGTCATCCACTTTAAATTATCCCCTGCAGTGGCACCTGGTCATAGATGCAAACCTCATCTCAGATCTACGTGTTTGAGGGGAAAAGATTTTAAAAAATAATGAAAATAAAATCACCATCTTCGCTCATGCACTTGCATCAGTTCTCCCTCGTTGGCTGGTTGATGGAGTACACCCCCACCATGCTGGGCTTGCACGTTTGTGCAGAAACACCTCCACCAAAACATGATGCACCGCTCTTACACGACATGATTTTGGTGCACAGTCACATCAACCGTAAGACATCTTCTTAATGTGAACAAAATTTTTGTGAGTGGTAATGAGTTCATCACGCCACCGCAGCTGCTCATTGAGATGCCTGTCTGATCCCAATCCATTTGCAATGATGAACCTCCAAAAGCGTGCACCGACACTCATGTGGGCATGCGCACAAACATAACACATGCTCTTCTGTATTTATTAAGGATATCATTTGTGAAGGGTATCATCGGAGAGCAAGTCTGGCAGACTGATTCATGGCCAGATACATTCACGAGGATCGTTTTAGTAGACGACTATGGGTTCGTGCACCCCCCAAGCAAACCTCTCACATGCACACATACCCAAGAGATGCACAGTGTACATCTCTGAGCAGGCCATCAGTGGTTGTAAAACAGTAGAGTCGTAATGTTCCCCAGCCTTGGGGGCTTATTAGAAGGCATAAAAACTGCATGCTACCTTCATTCATATTCTCCATAAACACCCTGCCACATCGCAGGTTTTTTTTTTTTTTTTTTTTTTACTGCTTTCCAACTCTGAACAGTTAGAAAATATAAGTCTCTGTGCCACTGTTTTGTGCCGCGTGATTGATTTGCAAAATAGGTCTGTTGTGGAAATGTATCTGAATAAGGCTAGGATTTGCCTCTCTGTGGAAGTGCAAATTGCAGTGTCAGCTCTCCGCATGGATGTTGTTTTTCAGGCATAAACTCAGCATGGCGGCAATTTTTATTCCTCTCTTAACACCGATGTCTGTATAATCGACAAAAATAGAAGCTGTCGTTGATTATAGTCAAGGGGAGAGAGAGGGCTGGGGAAATTGACATTTCCAGCTCGGAAATTCGAGTAAATAAAAAAAAAAAAAGCGCAGTGCGTCAAACATTTTTCTGTTATGACAATGGAATTATTCATTCCTCGACCCTGTGAAAAAGTTTTCATATGAAAGAAATACATTGCAGCTCAAGTGCAGGCAATTACAGGGGCCAGCGTGATGTTGTGAGAATCTGACTATGACGAGGTATGAATCCAGGTTTGAAAACAGGCTCAGGCCCCTGAGAACACACCTCTCATCTGAAGGATGCTACATATATGGTGGTTTTAAACACAGCATGAATCTCAGCTCCTGCCTCTTTCTAAAACTGTTGGCTTATATTAGAATTAGGTCGCTTGCTTTACATGACAGGCAGAGGGGAGAGAAAAATGTACATCTGGGGGTGTGTTCAGAGTTTAAAATGTGGGCAAGATCCTCAGAAAATTAAGTGAGGTGAAAAATGTAAGAAAATGTGGCATAAAAAACAAAACAAATAAATAAATAAATAAAACATGGAGTTGAGCCGGAGAGCTACTCTGAAGTTACGTGCCATCTGGTTGCTCCTACTCCCCTTTACTGCTTTTCTCTCATGCTGTTTCTCGTTCATCTACACAACACAGCAACATGTGGCTTTTAAGCAACCCAATAAAAGAGCAACTGGGAGGTAAGGAATAAGCAAGAGAAAAGGTGCCAGAGGAAGTGGGAAGGATAGACGGAGAGATGTAGAGGTGCGGAGGCAGTCGAGACGAGTGCAAGGAAGTGCTTGAGGGTTGTCATAACTGCAGAAGTGGGCCCCATCAAATGGCATCCTTCTCCAAATCATATTTCACATGTGGCTACAGAGGCCACCCTACATTTAGAGTGCTCCATCCCCTGCAGAAGTGGAAACAGCATGATGGCTTTCACACACACACACACACAGATATATATATATATATATATATATACATACACACACACACACACACACACACACACACACACGTGTATGTATATGTAA
>JBAMYA010000010.1:3903133-3934827 GCA_037176975.1 Arrhamphus sclerolepis
TCGTTCCTTTTACTTTGCTACAGTTTCTCTCTCTCTCTCCCACACACACACACACACACACACACACACACACACACTACCTATGTTGTATGAAAAAAGTGGTCAGTAGTTTAAACCCTGGTGGCCTGACTGTAGAGCTTGTAGTTCTGCACTTCTTCAGTTTCTGATGCTCAATTATTGAAGTGCTGCTGAAGAAGGAAGAACTGAATAATGGAAAGAGGAAAGTTTGGGAAGCTCAGTGAAGCAAAAGAATGCTAGTTTAGAAAGATTGAGGACTGAATGCTGGGAAACTAAAAACAGGGAACTGAGCCTTTTAGAATTATTCAGCTGAAATTCTGTTTTTCTTTTCTTGCATGACTCCCTTCTCTTCCTGCAAACTCCAAACCATATCCATTATTTTCAAAAAGCTTGTCAGTGTCAGATTTTGATTGAATACCCTGAGACCATGACTGTATAATTTGTGAGCAAGTTGACGTAAAATAAAGAAAAGAGGCCTGAACAGAATAAAGGGAATTCTATTGGCTCTGTGGAGTGAACTGACCTTTCAATAATCATGCAAACACAATGAATCACCGCAGTGATTCTCAGTAACTAGAGTCTGCCTCTGTTCATCTACCAAGAAAAAAACAAACACATACACACACACACAGGAAAAGAAAGTCCCTTAGCTCTGATCAAAGGGAACCATGGGAACTGTAGTTTTCACATAGGGCTATGATGAGAGGGTTCTTTTTTGAGAGGGGTTTTGAGACTACATTCCCACAGACAAGATTTGGCTTTCATCTCTGGGGATGTAACAGAGGAGGGTTTGCCACACGGTAAAAACAACAGCTGCCGCTTAAAACAATAGCCTCGGCATCAAACAAAAATACGGGAGCGAGTGAAACGGGAGTGTTGGAGAGACACACTCAAATAAAACTTCCTGCCTAGAGATGAAAACTCATACTGCTCCGAAGTCAAGGGCCTCTGGCAGCTTTTATGTTTTTTGTTTTTTTTCCATTTTGAGTTGGTTTAGTTAGACTTTATCTTTGAGGATTTTTTTTCCCCCATTGTCAGATCTTAGAGCCACCTGCTTTAATGGATTAATTTGGTGGAACATGACAGTAAGATTATCATAAATTTCAGCATAAAAAATGCAAAAACTAAGATAACGGCAATACATTTTCATGCAAGGCAGTGTCAGGAGAGGTCATTTATAATGCTAAACAAGTATTGAACATGAAGTTTGGATGGATCATAGATCATGTTCAATACTTTTCACTGTCCATCCTCTCTCATATCAGACAGATTCTCTAAAAAGACATCAAAGCAAGAGTGTGTGTGTGTGTGTGTGTGTATGTGTGTATGTGTGAGAGAGAGAGAGAATTTACCAGGAGGAGGGGCGTCTGTCAGGTGAACTTGATAGAGAGCGCCTGCGACATCGTGACGAGGAGCTGCGGGAGCCAGAGTGGGAACGAGAGCGGGAACGGGATCCGCTGCTTGTCCAACAGAAAGGTCTGCTCGGTGACAGAAGAAGGGAGGAAGGTGGGGAGACGGACCCTCGTGAAGGGGAACAGCTGGATGGTGGAGAACTGGAGGGCGAGCGGGGAGAGTAGTCAAAGAGTAGGTCCAGAGGGGTGCCCTCCCATGGATAGACAAAGCGACTTTCACGGCCCTCGTCCAACTCTAGCTCGTCATGGAAGGGCAGAAACCCGGTGTGCAGGTAGCTGGAGCCAGGCAGCCTCTGGAAGTAATAGTCATTTTCTCCCTCTTCAAAGGACTCAGGGGCTGTCGCCTTGTTTTGTTTACTGCTCGGTTCTCTTTCCTGGCTATCAAGGGCTTGTAAGGGGGGCCCAAAGTGCTTGTTGAGTTCTGCTCTGATTTCCTGGTCACAGAGGGGTTTCCGGCTAGTGGCGGAAAGTTGCGGTTGGTCCCTTACGGTTATGGCCCCTTGTGTGGGGATCTGAATGGTTTGTGTAAGGGTTTGCTCCCCTAAGCCTCTGTCGCAGCCTGCTTCTCTGTCCACAGAGACAAAATTCTGCTCCTTAGCCAAAGGACCAGGTGAAGCTGATGATGGACAAGAAGATGATGATGAAGAGGATGTTGACATGGCTGAGTCCTTACATTCGACATGCTCGTTCAGCACTGTCCCAGAACCGTGGACAGGAGCAGCAGTGGCACCTGGAGTAAATGTCATTTCCACAGATGTAGTCATGGTAACAGCTGCTGTGCCCCCATCTGTCTTAGCTTTAGCTGAAGCCTGGCAATAGTCGTGGTCGCTGTGGCCACAGGAAGTGGCCTTCTTATTCTTGCCAGTGCTGCGATGCTCCTCAAGGCCACCTCCTACAGAATATTGAGTGACAGAGGAAGGGAGGGTGGAGGACGCTTTGCTCAGCTGTGCATAAAGCTCAGTCTGTTCAGGACCCTTCCTGGTGGGGCCTCCAGCTGAGGTACCTGGGGCCAAGGCCACAGCTCCGGTGCCTAACTCACTCAGCCTGGCTCTTTTGCATGTCAAGGCTGAGGAGGAACATGAGGACAACTTGGTTTTGAGAGATGCTTTGAAAGGATTCTCTTGACTGGCTTTGTGTGGGGGCGTGGTAGGTGGTGTCAGACCTGCACAGGGGAGGAAGAAACGAAGGTTGGGTGGGAGCAGTAAAATGGAAATAGAATCATAATGTGTCCCTCCACATGTACACCCCTTCTCCTTTCTCCCCTCACTCATCAATAAACTCTGAGGTCAGTTTATAGATAGTGGACACAGATACATGCCTGATTAAAATATTCACTTTCACTTGGCTTAATCTTATTTTATTGCAATGTTGACAGATTAATGTAATGCTTGGTGTAACTTAATATAGCAGTGCTGTAATACAGATGACTTGCCATTCTCCTTCTTTCTGACCTTGAAAATACCCATTTTAAAGAGAAAAAACAGCACGCAAGCTTGCAGGGAACAAAGATAATGGATCTAATGGGGGAAAAGAAAAAAAAAGAAAAAGGAAAAGTATCATATCTCTGTCCGCCCCACACAAAAGTCGTTCAGGGACAGAAGCTAGTTCCAGAGTTCACTAATATGATATTATGAATGTTTCAGGATTATCCAGCAACATCTGTGTTTTATATCTTTAGGCATACTTTAGATATATTCTGGCTTGCCTGGTGACATTACCACAGTAAGGTGTCTGTTATGTCACGACTAGTGATTAGGTTGACATTCTTCTCAGATGGCATCCCCACTGCTTGTGCCCCCATCCCTCCATCTCTTCCCTAGCTTCCTACAGATTTATAACCAGACAGATGGCAGTTATATGGGAAGTCCTGAGATGAGCCCACTTTATAGCATTGTTAATGCACTCACATGAACAGCAGCCACCATTACTCTCATTCTCCCTAACCCCCTCTTCCTCAGTCTTCTCCTTTCTTTAGTTTAGTCTCGAGCTCTACCCTTTTTTTTCTCCTTTGTCTGCTATCGTCCCCGGATCAATCTCCATTTCCCCCTTTCTGTCACGCTTCTTCTTTTCCCATTTCTGACTTACATAGAACAAATGTGCCCACACACAGAGGCACACTTGTCACAAACAGTCTCTCACTGGAATCAAACTCCGGCACTTTTAAACACCTACGCGCTCCCTTCTTCTCTGCCATTCTTATAATGCACATCATTCTTCCCTTGCCAGTGAATTGCACCAAATGACAGCTATTAGTATCAAATCCAGTGTTAGAATATGCACCACAGAGACAGCTTGCCAAAGAGATTGCAACAGCCCAGCACATAAATTTGTAAGTTTCTGAAATCATTTGCTGTGTTTTGGATGCATGAGCCAACGGGTTATCATCATAATTATTATATAATATACACGTTAAAGTAGCACTGCAAGCACCCATTCATTCTCTCCTCCTTTTCCCCACTCCCTCTCTTCTTTTTCTCAGAGCCGACAGTGAGATTGTATACGGCATTTCGCCAATTAAAACAGGAGACAGGGACAGTGGATGTTACACAAAGCCTGAAAAACTTCTGTTTCACCAATGAAGCGCCATCTGTCCAAAACAATTTGCGTATGGGATCATAAACTAGGAACCATTAGCAATAAGGGTGAGATAAATCAGGAAAAGATAAATATGTGCCTCTCAGTTTAACTTGCTACTGAAGGTGATTGGTATGTGTGATCTGCAGGCACAAACACCAATCATGGCAATACTCATGAGACAACAATGGAAGAAGTGATCAAAACAAAAAGAAAGAGCAGGATTTTAGAATCCTTTCCTTTTTTTTTCTCCCCTATTCAGCTATAAATCATGAGGAAACCATGGAGCAAACAGCAACTCTGGGCTTAAAGAGTTTATCCGCCAGTAGGCTATGCAAATAGCAACACACAGACCACCTCAGTGTCATGAGATACAGTAATTAAAGACAACACAGCAGCACAGGGTAAATCTATTAGCTTGGAAGTGATTATGTCTGAACAGTTACATCCCAAGAGGCCTCACTGCCTTTTGTAGCCTTTGCCGTACCTCTTGGAGAAGGGTCCAACCAAAAATGGAGGCAAAAAAAATGCTGCCTTTTTTTTTTTTTTTTTTTTTTTAAATCCGAAATACTTTGGAATAAGCCAGTACAAAATGTACAGGTCCTCACAATGAAATCCCTTTTCTTTAAATGGATTCAACTGAAATGAATCATAAAAGCATAAAATAACATTGCTGGCAGAAGTTCACAAAGAAAACCCAAATAATTCCATCACCGTGCCATACAGGTGGAAGCGCCTAATTCACAAACCTTCATCTGGTTATCTGTAAAGCCACATTGCGTCGATCTTTCTCAAGCATTGTGATTTATAAAAGATCATTTTAACTATGATTGGTGCTCACCAACCCACAGCGTCCTGATGACTTTCCTGTGAATATTCAATCGTAAATTCGCCCAGTTCAGAGAAAACTAGTAGATGCAATGGAAAATAACACACACAGTTTTGGCCACAGGTCAACGGTTTCACCCACGTGCAGTGAAACAGGACGAAATATTAACTGAGCCTTTGTTTAAGGAGCACTGCTCTTTCTTCTTTTAGGTCTCAGCAGGCATCCCATGTGACCCTGGTAGATTACTGTCACAAAAGGGTTAAAGAGCATTCAACCAAAGTCAGAAGGAAAGATGGATACCTGTTGCAGTTTTCTCCTTACACAAGAAAAAGGTGCTAAGGACAAAAATTAAGCGATTCCAGGGTCATTTCCCTGGCTGGTAGATGAATACCCAAATGGGCCAGCATGGCACGTTAAAGGGCATACACTTCTGATGATTATTTGAAGTAGCTTAAGATAATTACTAAAACCATTTGCAAAGAAACAGAGGAATATTTCATGTATTGTTGACAATCTCTTCACTTTTGTCTTACAGAACTCCTCTTGCGCACTGTTTTCTTTTTTTTTTTCACAACAGAAGTATGATGTATGACAGAGGTCAGTATGTATATCCCCACACTGGTAACAACTGATCTGACTGTCTGCATGGACAGGCTTTCCAAGACAGGGAGGCAGAGATCATACAGGATAAATTAAATTACAAAGCCAAACCAATTAGAGCAGTATCACTGCCATTTCAATTTCCCCATGATGTGTAGGCGAAGTAAGTCGTCAATCAGAGAGCTTTAGGACCTAAGGCATATCAGGCGTCTTCAGTAAAAAAGATCAGGGAGTGATGGAAAGGTTTAACTAATAAACCCTGAAGAAACTTGAAAGGCTAATCGATACTGGGGCACATAAAACTGCATTCCTATTCCTTAACCTTGAACTCTGAACTATGAAGGAAAAGCTCTGATTCGGGAATAGCCAGTCTCAATCCACAACATAGAAGTCAGAATTAGTGTGGTATATGCAATCATACATTTCAGTGGATGAAAAAGTATGCTTACCTGGGGTTCCAGCAATCTCCACACTTAATGTGCGTTCAATGGTTTTGTTCTCAAACGGTGATCCTTTGTGGTCACTGGAAGACAAAAATATGTCAAAGTTTTACTTCTCAGATGAACAGTTTCACAGGTTTTTGTGATCTTAGAAATGGAAATGAGTCACAAAAATGCCTCAACTTGGATTCTAATCTACATAGTTTTCTTTGTCTTTGTCTTTTGCAGTAGTCTGTAGTTGCTTTTTGCCTAGAATAATGTGGAAAAACTTCTCGCACTTACTTTGGAGACTCTGGGGTCAAAGGAAGTGGCAAGGTGGTTGGTTTGGCTGCAGAACACAAAGGAGCATGGGTAATTATTGATCTATGTATGACACTCATGGCAGAAGAGAAAAAGTCCACATTCTGCAACATTTAATCTCAAATTGGCTCAACAAATACAAATATTACTACAAAAAAAAACCATCCCTGATTAGAAAGTCTTTCTATAGACACTATGATACAAAGTTTTTTCTTTTGTTTGTTTAAATTGACCCCATTTTTTTACAATTTACTCTCGTGAGATATATTGTTTACTCTATGAGGCAGGATGGAGTGATGATTTCAAAAGTGTCTTGACACAGACAGAACACGCTCAAGACAACCAAAAGTTCATCAAGAAATAAAAACATAGACAGACAATGCCACAAACACCACATATGACAGAGGGTGAGTCCCCTGCTACACAAAGTTATAATTGCATGCACCAACAGCAGAGGAAGGGGGGGGGGACAGAAGGAAGAAAGGAGAGTCAAGGAAGCTTGTGCAGTTGCCCGAGGCTTTGGCCAACTTGTGCTCCAGCTAAGAGAGTATGTCTTTAGTAGCACAATGGTAGCACCCAGGATCTGAGTCTAAATGTACATATCCAGCACACTCAACTCAATCAGCCAAAGACGGTTCAAGAATCAACTTTCAAAGTAGCAAGACAAGGCGTCGCCCCATTCTACCCCCAACAAACACTTTTTTTTTTTCTTGTAAATTTCACTCTTTGAATATGAAAAAAATGCTTCTGGGACTAGCAAAAAGCATTGGCGGGCAGCTGTTCGTGGTCATTGGTGTTTATGTCCTCAGAATGACTGTTAGATTCAAATTAGGTTACAGGTTAGTTGTGAAATCAAACTCAGAAGTGGTTAGCGCAGGAGAAGGAGAAGAGAGAGCAGAGATAAGGCCATTGGGGGGGATGCAGTCATGATTACCTAACAATGGGTGGCCCTGGTCATCGAGGTGCTCGCTGAGTGCCTGCCTGTGTGGGTGCCCTGGCCCTTCTATGATGCAGGGAGGGGTGGGCTCTGCAATGCTAGTATCTGGGATGAGCGGGCTTGGCGGGCCCTGTTTGAGCACCGCTGCAGGGCTTCTCTTGACATAGTCATCATCATCATCATCATCATCAACAATAACACCATCATCATCGTCATCATGGTCAACATCCTCCCCATAGCCTCCCTGGTTTGGCCACCCCAGCTCTAGTCCAAAGCCCATGTCTAGACCTGGATCTAGCTGACTGACCCAGTTCTCTAGGTCTAAGTTGAGAGGTGATAAAAGGAGCCCTGAGTCCAGCTCTTCAGCCACTCTTACTCCCAGGTTATTATCATCAGTGGTCCCTCTGACATCTTTATCCTCCACCTTTGAAAAAACCTTAACTGAGCTCTCAGAACTCTTACCTGATGATTTTCTCTTAGTGCTGTGTGAGCGGGTAATAGTGGGTTGGGGTGTGTGGGCCCGAAATTGAATGGGCCTCTGTTTGGAGGTGAGCAGTTGGCTAAGTAAAGGGTGCCCCGGCTTCTCATCTCTTTTCTTTATTGTCACTGTGATGTGTCTCTGTGGTGCACGGCTGGCACTGCTACTGTAACTATGGCCTTGTCTGCCAAAGCCCTCACTAGCCTGAGTAGCGCCTGCAGCCTCTCGGCAATGCTCACAGCTATGACTCCCCTCTCGGGGAGGGAGGGAATAAGAATGCATATACCTAATAAACCTAGCGGCAGCCAGCCGGCCCACATCACCTGGCGGCCTTCCTTCTTCACTGGGCGGCCCATGCTCCAGTTTGGGGCGGGCATGGCCGCAGGTGTAGGTTCTGTGGCCAACAGGGATAGAGGCACTCTCCGAATCCTCAACCCCGTGATCGTGAGTGCAACGCTGCCACTTCCCAGCCCCAACACCAGGCATACTACACTCGCCTGCAGCCCGGCTCTCACCTCGCTGGTGATGCTGCTGCGGCGGCTGCTGCTGCTGCTGCTGCTGTTGAGATGGCACAGCTGACTTCTTCTTGGAGGTGGTGGAGGAAGAGGAAGAAGAGTTGGACGACAGGGAAGAGAACGAGGAGGTGGATGATGAGGACGGCGAGGAGGAGGAGGAAGAGGCACCAAGACCCAGGCCACTCTTGTCCCTGCTGCTGGCACCCCCCCAGGCACCCTTGGGTTCACTGGCTTTGGTGTGGAGCAGGATGTCATCTGTGGCTGTTAGGTATTTAAGCAGCTCAGTGCATGGCCGCCTCACCGGGCGGTTCTGCTGGCTGGAGCCCCCTCTTGCTTTGCCATTCCAGGGGCTCTCCAACTAAAAAAGAAGAAGAGAGATCCAATTGCTTAGTTTCACAGAATTAAAACTCATCTGCTGTTGCTAGTGTTTTTATTTGAATCAGCTGTACTAAGTACTTCATAATAAACAAAAATTAAAAGAGATGGCACCATGGTGAGACTAAAAGAGTGACTCAAACAGGCAGAGAAAAGTTTTTGTCCAAGTGTATATGAGGTAATGGTGGGAGTGCCCCTCCGCCCATCATCCTAATTGTGTGGCTCCCCGAGCACCACCACACCACTCTGTACACACACCGTTTCCTCCGGGAGTCCTTATTCACTCTGCTCCAGAAACGGATGACTCAAAGGCACGGCATGAAAATAGACTTGGTGAGGAAGGTTGACGCACTGTATGTGCAAACATAGTACGCTGAGCACACACAAATATGTCTGTGTTGTGTTTACCACACAATATGAGCACATACAGATGCTTCTCACATTTAGCAGATTTTGCGCACTTAATAAAGCATAAAAAATGGAGATTGCATACATTTTCAGCAAGCAGGAGTGTGATATAATATATAAGACAGTGAATATACACTGTTGCACTCTGATATGAAAGGATAATTGATGAAAAGGAAATATTTTATTTACCTTTCAGAATAAAAACCCTATTATACTTACACACTGATACTCCTGTACACTTACTGAAATAGTACCTTAATCAACCCAATCCTGCAGAAAAAAACCCTCTTTTTTGAGCATTTAATGAGAATTTTGACACAGATATCTTGATCTTATCATCTCAAGGCATCAGTCTCATCACAAGAGTGCCTCCCCCCACACACCCACCCACCCCCCCATCAGGCACCACACCATGTGGGATAAGTGTTACGACTTAATGAGACAATGGTGTTGATGACTCGCGGAGAAAGCCCAATAGCAATCAGCCTGTTTTCATTACAGGACGACCCCTGGGACAGCTGACTGCTAAAGCTGTAGTCTAACATTTTCAAAAGGTGGCCACCAATAAAAAGAAAAAGAAAAAAAACAAAACAAAAAAAAAAACGATGTTCCATGACAGGAGGGAGGAATAGAAACAGGACAAGACACAAGGAGAATCAGAAAGACAAACAAATGGTAACATTTGTGTGCACAGGATTGAATTAAGTAGCAAGGCAATACATGTGTTTTGTGTCTGTAATGTGCGTGTGTGTTCCTACCTTGACGACGGCAGGTGGTGGTCTGATCCGGTGGTTGCTGCTGGCTGCATGGTTCTGTGCCTTGCCACCTGTGTATTGATTATAGCTGAGCTGGGAGTTTGCGGGTGCCAGAAGGAGCTTCTTCAGCTGCAAATGGACCCGAACAGAAACAGAAATATTCTAGGGGGGTACTGGCATGGGTTGTTCAAATGTTGTTGTTGTTTTTTCCTTTTTTTTTTCAATTATACAATCTGTGGTTTCTAAATGTGCAATAGGTAGACTTGTATTACTCCTGGATGAAAAATAAAAGCATATTATATTACGCAATTAAACAAAAAAAAAGTCCGTTTTGAGCAGTTTATAGTATATGGAGTGGAAAAAGAAGTTTTGTGTTTTTGGGTACACACAAGCATGCTCCTGTAGTGTGATTGCATAAACAAACTCAGGCTTTTTGCTAAAGGTCATTTGGAAGCGACCAGCATGAAATAAAATGGACTATAACATAAAAAAAAAACCCATAACATTTTGGGTCAAAGCCCTAGAGCTGGACAAATATCCAGATGGTGTGGTCATGAGTACAAATAACAGCACAAGTATATGCTGACTTCACATTGAGAAGCCTATTTTTATTTACTCTCCCCCAAAAAAGGATGGCTCCGGCACATGCGGATTGGTTGAGACTAACTGAGAGGACATTAGTTGAGAGGCTTTTCTCTTTTTCCTTACTTCCATTAGGTGCTGGTTTTATTTCAAGTTTGTGGTAATATGTCAATCACAATTGGCCCTACCACATTCTTCACATCACTGAATTGAAGCCACATGAGTACTTTTTGTAATTAGCACTGAGCAGCAAACACTCAAGTATTTTCCCTCTTCTCAGCATCTACAACTCTGCAAACAGAGAAATGACCACTTTTGGTGCCCGGTCGTGCCATACACTCACAAAAGAGGAGAAACGGCATGTGCATATTTGGCGGTTAACTTTTTTTTTTTTTTTTCAAGCTGAAATGGTTTGTGGCAGAGTTGCTGGCGTTACCAATGAAGGCTCCTCGGGCTCAGGGGTGCGTGGTGAGCCGTCAGGAGAGGAGGGACAGCTCCGGTCACTGGCATTGGTCACGTCCCCGTCTGCCAGGGCCTCAAACGAAGGCAATCCGTCCTCATCCACCGGGATGCTGTCCAGGGTCTCTGTAAGCACTGCCAACAAGTTGGCCTCATTTTCTTCATCTATCTTCTTACGAGGGGGAAAGGAAGAGGGAAGAGACAAAAAAAAAAAATATAGAGAAAGACAGGGAAAAATAGGGCATTTTAGTTCAGAGAGGTTGCATACATCTTTCTTTCAAGGGCTAAAGATAGTGTTTGGCTACATGCAGGCATTCATCGTTAATACAGTGGTGAGGGTTTTGCTCAATTTTTAGTTTTGTGTAGTTTAGTCCACTCTATTCTGACAGGCTTCAGAGAAAGAAAATTCTCCTCATGTGCATGAGCCAAGCCTGTCACTCATATTTTAAGCATACAGCTTACTGGACCAAAATAATATTGCCAACAAGAAACCCATTACCAAGAATGACAAGTAGCAAGGAAGACTGACTGCATAGGGATGGGTTGTAGTATGGGATACAGGAAAAACTTGAGCACAAGTTTTTTCTTCTTACTTTTCATCCACAGAATTGTGAGGCAATTGGATTGTAGACAAGAAGTTTGCAAGCAATTTTTAGATAAGGAGAATTATGACCCACTAATGCTGGATAAATGTGATGTATCTAAAATGTTGGCTTGACAGCTGATATTCGGGGCAGAAAGCTGCCATCAACATTTGATGATAAAGCTTGTTCTTGCCACTCAGCTGTGTGCTCGGTGCAGCAGGCTGTTTTATGGTTGAGATTATAACTGTGTGCGAGACAAAAAGCAATGAATATACGGAGATGGATGTTGAGGGAGAGATGTGAGATGGGAGGTTTAGGGAGAATAATAGCTGTGCATGTGTGCAGACACACAAAAAAAAAGAATGGAAAAAAAGAGGAAAGTATGCATGACAGAGGCGTGTTTGTGTGTGTGCACGTGTGCCTTTTTCAATTGACTACTAACAAAAGAACGTGCAAGTTCCAGGGCCATAAAGAGCCCAGGAGACTTGAAGGCAGTGGAAAGATAAACAGTATTTTCACCACGGGATGTTCTGCGGCCAGTCCAACAAGAACAAATCCCTTTATGCACACGGCAGGATTATCATCACTCAGTGACATGGCACAGACCAACTTTTCGGATACTAACACTACAAAACAGAAGATTCTGAATCCTACATGTACACCTTCTTGTTTCTGTCCACCCCACTGGTTTAACACAATTACACTCTCACCACGGACGGTGCTTTTTGAGAAGCGTTGGATTTACCAATGAGACAGCAGCCATTTTATTTCTTTGCCGTTCCCATCTTTATTTAGAGATTACACAGATATCTTAGCTGTTAAGTTAACTAGCTAATTGTGAGGAAAATGTTAATCAAATGCTCATTAAGTAGACTTTCTCTTAACAATAAAAACAGTCAGTCATTATTAAAAAAATAATAAAAAAAAGAGACATATTTCACTTAGATAACACACTGTAGACTGATACCATGCTGTATTGGCAAGCAAATGCCTTGCAGGAAATTGCTCTGTAAGAGGTGGCGTGCTGTTTAATTACTTGCAAGGAGCTTTGAAATCCACTGTGCTGGAACCTTAGTGCTACTGAAACACTCAACATTTTCTAGTTTCCTCAAATCCTTACCTGTGCAATAAGCAGGTTGGTAATAACTGCTGATAAAGCTGGAGCCATGTGCTTAGCCCAAACACACAACCTAGTTTGAGAAATTTAAATTTAGGATCATTTTAGATTATCATAAATGAGTCTTTAATGAGCCAGCCATCTGTTTAGTTCCATACTCATCAACTATCCAATCAATGCTATTTGTTGTCGCAGCTTTATCAACCTCTAGCATCCTCCTTAAACCTATAAATCTACATTTGGTAGGAATTGCTGTTTATTTCGCTGTTTGATGACAGCTATACTTAAAAACTGGGCTGAGAGAGCTTTGATTTGTCATAGTTTAGAAAGGATTGGAACATTTTGAGAATGTGGCAAGCTCAAATGTAGAGATTTAAGTCCTGGTTCAAAAGTCTGAACCAAATCATTAATCTCCTCAAAGATAACTCAGAAGGGATTCTCATACTGTGACACGGACATGTAAAATTTTCAGTCCCGATGGTCAGGCAGGAACCACTCCTGTAGCTCTGGTAAAGGTGCTCAAAGGACAAGTGGGGATTTGAGAAATTGAGGTGAAGAGCAAACCTTAGCGCTAGTTTCTACACAGGAGAGAAAACGATCAAATACCTCTGTCCAGGATGGCAAGCTTTTCCAAGCCAGCTTAGGGACCACACTGTACAGAGCTTCTGCATCAAGTCAATCTACTACCACCACCTCACTTTGTAAACAAAACCTCTATGGCACCCAAATGCTTGAGTAAGCTGGTAACCTGCTGACAGCCATGTCCACACATATTGATTACTACAACAGCTGCTGAGAGGAGGAGAGGAAAAGTAGAACAAAGAAAGGAGAGAAAAATTGTCTCAGTGGAAGCACTTTCTTGACCATCCCACTTAATGGACCTCACAGAATTAAAGAGATCTTAACAATCTTGGGCTAATTGTGGGATCACTATATATTAACCCTGCTCCAATTCTAAAGGGTGCCATTTTGCAGCAGTTTTATTCCAAATGCCTCAATTAGCCATAAAACATTCTGGCAAGAGCTCGCAGAGCTTCCCCCCTCTCCTTCACCCAAGCTTCACCACATCGGAGAAAGGAAAGCCAACCCCAGTTGTTCATTATTAGCTGAGGCCCTTTTGTTATCAGCCAGGCAGTCTTTGAGAATGTCCTTGCCTTTTACTCTTTTATTGGGTTCTCCAGCACTGCATTGCGTGCTCAGAGATACTATTCACTGAGCTGATAACAGAAGGCGAAGGTGATGGTTTGAACAAACACCCGCTCCAGAACACTGAGGCAAATAGTCAAATGAGATCTACAAAATGCATTGGTGGGGAATCCAGGCTCTTGAACAAATGTAAGCTTTCTGAGCATCAGCACATTAAAATGTAACAAATGTTTTGTGAAAGAATAATAGAACTGATCACCGTTTAGCACAAAAATGAAGTTTTAACTGACTTAAAAGCCTTGTTGTTATCATTAAGTTAGAGGCAGCACATGTCACAGACAGGCTGGATGTGGGAAGACATAGCATCTCTTATTAAATGGGTAATCTGGTATTTAAAGCTCTGTTTACCGTGAGTCCTTTTGCACAAATTTTACACGGCTTGATTTGACTTCACTTTGCTTCATCTTAATCATCATTTCATTATCACTGCTCCTTGCACTTCCAGATTACAAAGGCATCCCTCTGAATGAGATTAAGCAACTCGCCAGACATTCTAATAATAGCACAATCAGAAACTGTGTTGGGGGGGGGGCATCTATGGCGCATAGGGTGGTGGTATCAAGTCATCACATCTTGACTCTGCCAAGAAAAGCAGCCTTGGATTTGATAAACAAATAATGTCATTCTGTGTTATTACCCTCGGCCCCCAGATTTCAGAGGAAATAAATCAAAGTCAGGCTTGCCGTTAAGGCGTTAGTCAGGCCTGACACGTCGGCCGGTCACACAGGCACAACATATGGTTGCAGGGAAGGAGGGAGGAGATAGAGGCAGGGAGGGTGAGGTACGGCACGGTGCACGACGGAGAGACAAATCATGGCAGTCGCCAGAGATGTCTGGTCATTTAGCATGAGCTTACTGAGATGGAGAAAGGGTGATTATGGCCTATACAGAGCGATGAAACCATACATAACACTGTTAAGTTCTTCTGTGTGCTCGTGTGTGCGAAGCAGCGGTGGCACATTCTGTTCCAAATCATGAAACTAAATGTTAAACCTCTATTGTGGTCAGGGCTGTGAATGGCCCACATGGTGGAGCACTGAACTGAAGGCTCTTGTCATTTTCCAAATGACTACAGAGTCAATAGAGCATCTCGTTATTCTGAAATTATTTCCCCAGCAAATGATCCTGTGGTCTGCATTAACATATTCTTGACACAACAATCACAACCCTGGTATCTACTGGTGCACAACCACATCGACAGAGTGGGCAGGCCGTCTCTAATCGATTGTCTGCACTTCAGATTCAAAATTTAAAGAATTTCTGTATTCTGGGTTCAGCATACAGTTTCATATTGTGGCCTGAAATGTACACAGCAGGCAGCTGATTGCAGGCTTTGTCATTCAGCATAAAAGCAACACCATAACTTGTCTGGACAATTCCTTAATCACGCAGGAAATCAGTATTTTGTACCTCAATTCATACAGAAATGGCAGCTCTCGAAGCAAAGTGCTGTTTGAAGACGTTGCCTGTTTAAAATCCAACCGCAAGTCTGCGTGAGTTATAAATCAGAGAGGAAACGGTTTGGCCCATCAATGAGAATCTAGACGTGTGGGTGCAGAGATCTCCTGGGAACCATTTGAGACTGTTACAACACTATGAGATGAGTTGACAGGGGAAAAGTGAGAAGAAAATGATGTAAGAGTGAGCTAAAGAGAGAAAGAGAATTGTTCTTACACTTGCTGACACAGACAAGATCAAATTGAGAAACCCACTCAAGAGATGATGACAGTGCTGCACTTTCTAGTTTTCTGTGGGAAACAAAAAAAAAAACCCTTAACCAGTAGCCCTGCTCCTAAAACTAACCACCTGTCAAACATCTGCTGAGGCTATCCTAAAACTCACTGTCTGACTTTGGGTCGAAATTCCTGCAGTCGTGTCTTTTCTCATAAGCACACACAAAAGTAGATATTTACATATATAAAGGCCATATAAAGATCAGGCTGTGCATGCACTTCAATCTTTATTAACTCACACTCATCCTCAGGAACCTATCAAAATAAATGAAAAGATCACAGATCGTTTGGTTCGTCTTGGTGGAGCCTCCACATCCAACGTTCTGCCCCAAGCTGCAGTTGTTTTGCTCACCCAGCCGCTTAACAGACTGTCCAAGCAACCATTTGCTAACACTACCAAATTACATGCCACAATGATGACTGGACACTCACTCTTTTGTTTTGGCAGCCACTTCCCAATCGGCTTGGCGCAAGGAAACACTGATTGCTGTGATTGCTCTGACTGTGCCTTGCACTGAAGGCCGCAGCAGGAGGGAGGGAGAAAAAAGGAGGGTTGGGAGGCTCAAATAAGGAAAATTCAGCTAGATGCAGAGTTGGGATGAAGAATGGTGCTTCCCTCTGCTTTTTTTCTCCTAATAGCATGCAAATAGCTATTTGCTTAAGTCGGCAGCTCTGAATGTGCTCTTCTAAGCAAGGGGCCTTTGAACCCACTGTTACACTGCTGATAATGTGTTGAAGGAACACAGGGAGGGTGACAGATTGAGTGCAGAGAGAGATGGGGCGGGGAGAGAACACGGACTTTTTCGCTGTCCATCTCGCTGCCACGTTTTCCAGCTAGAAATAAAGTCTGTCATCAGCAGTCAAGTGTAGATATCCATAAAACAATTACACACATAAAAAGGCTGGTCACTTTGGTTCTGACATTTACATAGATGTGTGACAAGAGCAGAATGGACCAGAATTTCTTGTTATTATCTGCTACTGGCACCACCTCCTCACACTTACACCCATGCATGCACACGCACAGACACCTGTACAAAGCAGCTCCTGACCTTTCAGGCCCTGCCAAGCCCATTGAGGGTTTGTGGCGGTTCATTTGTCAAAGTAATGTCTTTGTCGGAACGATGCCAATGCAAGAGGAGGCAGGATAGAGTGGACAAGATATCGGGGTCTACAGTGTTTCAAACAATAGACACAATAAAAGTCTCTTTCTGTATCACTGTCTTATTGAACTCCTCTGGCTTGCACAAGACAGAAGAAATAATAACACAAATTTGTTGTAATTGGAAATGCAAAGTCTCTTTTTAGAGGGGAAATGCAGTCAATTTCATTTTGTAACAAGAAACAAACAAAAAGCGAACCCTATTCAGTGTACACTCAATGCCACGCATGGTGCGACAGAGAAACAACTGAAAGAAAATGATCTTATCCGAGCCTCACCAGCTTCACCACTTACCCATTGCATAGAGGCAATTTGCTGATTACTAATAAAACCCATTACTGCTCAGTGTGCGAGTGCCTTGTTGCTTCTGGAACCAGGTCAGAGACGGTCGCTGCTGTGTGTGTGCTTCTTATTCATGCCGTGACTCTGTGAGCATTTTATCTGAGGGATTTTTTTTTTTTTTTCCTTTGCAAACCTTCAAGTACCATATGTTTATGGGATGCTCACAAGGTAGCTTTGGCTGAATACAGAGGACTTCACAAGCTTGTTTTGAGCATGGTAACGACGTGGGGGAGCACATATCTTTACAAGTAAGAAAATGAAAAACACATCAAAGGAACTGTACACATAAGTCGATACAATCCCCGCTCATTGACATGAGGCAGGGATACTATGGGAAAGGATGAGAGGCGACATGAAAGCTCTCAGAGTCTCTCTTTGTAGCAGCAGCATTGAATGTTGAGCTGAATTTCATTGTAATCTTAGATCTATTCTCCGTGGAAAACTGATATGTTGCCTTTAGTATGGAAAGGCTTGCCTTTTATGGCTTACGTATAGCTGAGCATATCCATCACACCTGCATACACTACTGCCCTCTGAAATGTCTGCCAAATGCATAGTGATCAATTGCAGCTGACCACTTGATGACAAGCATCAAACACTGATAATCCCTTCCCTTCTGAGTCTCAAGTTATTATACAACAAAGCCTGCTTCAACATGAAGAGAGCTTTGGCTAGCTTGAGTATTGCCTGAGAGTGGTCCTCGGGAAAGAGCTGATCAACAAGCAGACAATTTTAGAGCTCTTGACTTCAGGAGTTCAACAGCGCTATCATGGCGGATGCAGCAGATTTGGACAGAAAGTTCATGGACTCACAGAATACTGACATCATGATTCCTCTGGAAATACAGACATGTCTGCTTTATTTGCATTTATGCCAAATAATCACGCTTTAAACCTATCCCCGCTTCCATCTGTAACACCGACATTCATTTAAGGCCGACTTTTCCTAAACTCTAACTCTAGGTAAAATCATTTTCATACATTAGTGCATTTTGTTGTTTTGTGTAAAGGCAATCTATTCTTTCTACAGCAGAAGGTCTGTAAAAGCTTTCACTTTAAACTCAGGAGCTAATGATTGGGCAGCAAGTGACTCATCCAAGCATGAAGTCACTCATGCGGCAGCAGAGCCTAAGAGAGCCTCTTGAACTATTTGAGGCCTGTGCCCAGGAGAGGGGGGTGGATAAGCTGGAGCTATAGGCATGCAGCGCTCACTATAAAGCTTAGTTAGAACAGGGATGAGAGGCTCCAACTGAAGCTAAACCAGGGAAGACTAATGCTTCAAGTGTCCAGTACTGGACCACCTTAAGGTCTTAATCTAATTTTTTAAAAGTTACATAACTTAAGATACGACATGCTTGAAGATGCTTTTATCGCTCAAACGTTTGAATCAAGGAAACTGGACTTTTCAAGACATTTCATCTTCCATCCAGAAGGTGTTGTCAATTCTAAGTCAGTGACCCTCCCACGACGCCTGTCTTTTAGTCAACTGTAAGTTGTTCACGTGATTTTGGTCACATGAAGCAAGAAGTAAGTGGTTGTCAAGGCTGCGTCTGTGGGTGTCTGACAGGTGAGTCCTCCTCCTCTAGTTAATGTTGAATTGACAAAGGTGAAACGTCTTCAAAGGACATGAATAAGAAGTCCAGTTGCCTTGATTCAAATCTTTGAGAGTTACTATGACCTGGATGCCAGCATTCTTTTTTTTATGCCACTGCTTTTCTTCCTTGAGGAAAACCTTCATAACTCTCCAGGACAAAAAGCTCTCATCTCCCAATTTAATCCTCAACTGCAGCCATCAGGTGATGATCAAAGTGCCCACCCTTGTCCTGAATACAGTCCGGGATTAACTTACACTTAAATTTCTTCCAGTGCCTCTACCCTTGTGGGAATTTGTTCTCTAATTTGGCAGTTTTTTTTTTGTAAAAGGCCTCATTTTTGCAATAAATTATTAATTATCGTTAAGAATCAATACAACTTCTTTGGAAGCTGTATTAAAAACTTACAGAGACAGACAGAATATGGCAAACTACCAGAGCAGAGAGACTGGCCAAGGCAACTCCCTCTACTGGCACAGAATCTACACACACCTGGGATTGATCAGCTTTTGCTGGAGAAGAGAAGCGGCCTATCATCCAAGACCGACTGTGCTTCGCCATGAATCATGGCACGCTCTGACTAAAAGCTTCTCTACACCCGCTCTATAATTTTCCTGGTCTGTTATTCATACCCTTTTCCAACAACTACATATTGCTTTCACTCTATTCTTTGCAGATCTCTGTCTGTCACTCTTTTATCAGTACATTTTATCTTTCAGTTGTATTATCCTGTGCTTCCTGCATTTCTTTTCCCCCCCACTGCATTTTGGGAAAGGAGTATCAAAGCTTTCACATAAGCATGTGTTTGCACTCCAGCAACAGAGATGGGTATCCACTGGGGGCATGGGATCAGCTGGGGCAGGAACACCAATCCATACCTCAATCAGCAGCAGTGGCCCACTGGGAGCACGTGTGCAAGTGAGCTATATGGGCAGCCAAGCAGCCACCACCAGACCAAAAGATGTTCCCTTGCTCTTTTTCCAAAAACTCCCCTGGGGAACTTTTTTCTTTTTTTTTTTTGGCCACATCTACCCCTCTGCTTACAATCCTTTTATCCCCCCACGTTCCTTTTTTTCCTTCCAGCCGTTCTTTCCAGAAGCGACTGTTGTAGGCCAGAATATATTTGTTTAGCCGCTGCGCTGCGGCTCCAACTTCCCCATCAGCCAAGAACACATGCTTTGCCTTGGGAGTGAGAAGACAGAGAGAAAAAGAAAAGGGGGGAGAAACAGAAGAGTGCCCACAGCAGGTTGAGAGCTCTTGTTGTGGAGTGGATCTGACAGACGCTCCAAGATGACACAAGCTTGGACAGCCTATGTCTGCATCTCTCTACCATACATCTGCGCCTATTTGTCTACATGTCCTCTCATTTGTGGATCTTGAAACAGCGTAGCTGTCCGAGAGTGTGCTTCGACAGTAATGGGAGAATTTCTTCCTTTTTTTTTTTTTTTGATCAGACAGTGCAAACAATATATCAGCACAGTAAAACTGAAGGGAACTTGAGATGAGGAAAGCACAGCGTCTTCTAATAAGACTCACTTGTGAAAATCATATTATACAGCAGAGCATGATAATTCATACACCCTTTGCTGGAGCAGTGAACTGGTGCGGGTGGTGTACTCTCAAATGTCAGCATAAATTTGCAAAATGAACGCAAGCGACATTCAGCAAGGAGTGGGAGCAGGGACAATAAGGGTTTAGGCTGTTTTGCGTGTGTGTCTCTGTGTGTGTGTGCATGACAATCCCTCTCAAAGGGTGTGTGACTTTCCACTCACTCCTGTCTCAGCTCACAGCAACTACAGTACATCACCAACAGGTGTGTGAGCTAATCTATGCTTACATGCGTTTGCAGGAAACGGCAGAATGCTTCGGGAAAACATTTTTTTTCTCCCCTGGCATATTTTATCAAAGCTAGCAAAACATAACCCGATCAATCCAATCTGCCTTTACTTAAGTATAAGCGCTTGAGCATCTGTCCAATAAGGAGCAAAACAAGCAAGACAAAGCACAGTAATGCCTTTTGAAGACTGATGCCAACACAATCATGGAGTTTTCATAAATGAAGATACACATATGTGAAGTTGCATGCATTCATGGTATGTCCAGTATTGAAATAACGCTTTAAGCCTTGGCATCTTATTTTACTACTTACTAAGCCTAGAACCTTTTACTTCCAATCCATGGGCTTTGGTGTGGGCTGGCATAAGTCCAAGTTTGTCCCTGTCTATGTGATGGTCTATTTCACTGCCCATCTGTCTCCATGCTTCTCTGTCTGCCTGTCTGTCTTGTCATTTGCTGGCCTTTTCTGTCTGTGTGCCTCCTTTTCTTTCACTCTCCTCTATCTGCTCTTGTCTGCGTCTTTCACCTGTCCATCTATCCTCAGTGCATCTCACAGAAGGACAAGGCAAAGCAGCAAGAGCACGCCAAAAGGCAAACTGAGTGCCAATTTTCTTTCAAAATCATGTACACTGACTCACAGCCAACAACAGCTGTAAATGCCTTTATCTGTCTATGTGTGATGTGGCCATGACACAACCCTGCGTGACCACCATCAGGACGTCCACACAGGCATCTGAACAAGCCAAAACCGAAGAGACGCATTTCCATCAATCAAATGGTTGAAACTCGACATGAAATCTGAGAGGAGACCTGCGGTTAAAAAGACATTGGGTCACACCTCTATGTTGTTATCTTTGGCAGAACACAGGGAATTCAATGGACTAACTACCCCTTAACAACTGCAGCCCAAAATAGACCGCGGACATTCACGGTCGGCCCGTTTTGAAGAGGTGTCAAACATGCTGGGCCAGTGGCAATAGCTCCTGTGTGCAAGTGTATTTGTTAAAAGACGCCGCTTTAGTGTTGAGTCCCCTTCTTCCCATTTTGTGTCAGGGTCAGTTGGGACAGCGACAGGAATGGGGTTAAAGGCCAGTCGGGGAAACGCTTTCGATTTAAGTCTGTACACTGCTCATGAACAAAACTCACAGGTACACACAGGCAGCAACATGCAACAGCAACAGAAACACACAATGCTTACACAGTGTTAACAATTTTCCACGTCTTGCTAACAGTAAATCAAACGGGGTGGATTCAGTGTTTTCAGGCCTAGCTGTACACCATAACTTAGTCATTCATTTGCTACTATGTCACAAAAAACTGTAACCAGAATGAAAACCCAAGTACAAGAGAAACAGCAGGTGTCTTTCTGTCAAGGCTATAAACCATTTCAGCAGTTGACTTACTGAACCAGTGAATGCAGGTTCAAGCGTCCGCAGAGTAAATTGTACAATGGGGGACATTTAACAGAGGGGCCTCAAGCATGACAGCTGCACCCAGCTGTTAAACATGTGTCTCAAAACAACCTTGATAATCTGCTACCTGCTGAATTGCTAAATACAGTTATAATGCATGAAAGGAGGTAAATGCAAGAAAAATAAAGAATAAACTTGCAGGCTCCAAATCTGGCCAGTTATTAACACTTTCTCAAATCATCAACTTCTGATGTTTCGCTGGTCTATGCAGAGGCCAGTCACGGGGTGCATGTCGTACATCTGCAGCCCGAGCCCTCTGATCCTTGCCAAGCAGCAAACTTTCCTCTGTCAGATTAAGTAGGATTAGCCGAGTCCTGCTGTATGATGAACTGAGAACTTCAAATGGTGACTAGTAACTTTCCAAAGATGGAAGGGAAAAAAAAGAAAGAAAAAAAAAAAAACATTGGTCAGAGAAATGCTTAACTCGATCTCAAAATCCAGTTTTCACTCCTTAATTAAAAGCCTTTCCATGCTTTCAACATGATACAATAGCTTCTGGCTTGTTGAGAGTGTGAAAACATCACCCGCTTAGTGCAATGTACGTTATTTGTGTGGAGGCAAACACGTGCTCTGGTGTGCACCAGCTTGTGCACATGCAGGCACACAGATAGAGGCTTCATCCCATATTGCAAGTCACACACAGCTTCATGCTCTGAGCGAGTTCCCTCGTCAGGATCCTCAACGGGTGTGAAGTTCCATTGTGTTTTAAAACGACACAGACACACACAAGCACATGCATACATTCTCATTGGTATTTTTATCCATCACCAGAGCCACTCGATGGCTGCAAGCCATATCACTCTCAGACAACAGAGGAGCCATGGTCACACCAGCTAGTACTTAAGACCCCCCTTGTTTTGTTTGTGTGTGTGTGTGTGTGTGTGTGTGTGTGTGTGTGTGAGGGAGAGAGAGAGAGCGAGAGTGAGTGAGTGTTTGGGTTGGTCGACAGAGGTAGAATGTGTGGTGATATGAAGAGACACTGAAAAAGGCGGTGGTGGTAAGGAGGAGTCCAAATGTGGAAAGAATTTAGGTTGTTATCAACTGCTGCAAGATCACCGAGGACACACACTCAAAACACACAACAGAGACCCTGGAAATGTAACTCCGTGACAGGGCCAAAAGCATGCTCATGCACTGCCTCCTCAGACTGGGTTTTTCCTCCTGAGGCAAGGCTAAAGCATACAATCTCAGTCTTTCTTGTCTATCCCGGCACTGATAAAGGCTCATAATGAACTGGGGACTGGAACTCAGTCTGAAGACCAGTGGCTTTAAGGCCCTGGTTAGATTATCACCCTATCTGGATTTTGTTTGCCACCGGGTGAGAACAGAAGATGGAGACAGAGGGAGAGAAATAGATAGATGGGGAAACAGAAAACAGGGGCAAAGATTAAAGTTTTACACTCTGACCTTTGAGAAGAATTTTGCAATAGAGCTGCCAGGGTTTACTACGGACACAGTCTCTCAGATCTGTGCTGCATTACTGACTTCAAGCAGAAGTAAATGTTCACTTTTGATAAGGTAGCCTACCATCACAGCCAGGAGCCCAACACGGGGACAAAGGTCCTCCGGGGCTTATCGGTCTTCACCTTATCTCCTCTTTTGTACTTCGGAGCAATGTAAAATTGTGTTTGTAAACTGGTTTTAGTTGTACAATTTGTTTGGGTCTCATTCAAGAACGTGATAAGGTGATGTATTTGCTGGAGGATGTTTTCATTCCAGCTCACTCCTAACCACTTGGAGTGCTTATATTGCTATGGCTGCAGATATGTTCCATCACACCATACAAGCAAAGAAACAGCAACTAGGCAGGTTAGAAATGATTAAATAAAGAGTTGTTTTTGTTTTTAATTCATGTGAAACATTTCTGCATGTTTTACTTACCTCAAAAAGATTGGAAGCTTCATTCCCATACTGAGTGGAAATGATCTCTGATTGGTCACTGTACCATTTGAGGCCACCCAGGAAGCCGTCTGCATCTAAGTCACTGACATCAAGCTCTGAGAGGTCAAGTTCAGGGAGGTCTGGACAGAGGGGCTGGTCTTCACCAACCAAGGCAGCACACTGAAGAAAAATGAAACAACAAGGATGGTCAGACACGATGTGATATCATTCATATGCAGATCAAACAGCTAATTATTCGAGTCAGCCTGGGAAACAAATTTGCTGATCTGGAATCTCGACTGGAGAGAAATGTTTTCCTAACCAGCAACAGGACATTCATACCTTTGTATTACATGCAAAATCCTTCATCTCAGAGGAAATGTAGGTTTTTTTTTTGTTTTTTTTTCTTTTGGGGGAGGTCACTTCCATGTGACAAATCTTGCCAGCTACAACTAATCT
Source organism: Arrhamphus sclerolepis (assembly GCA_037176975.1). NCBI lineage: Eukaryota > Metazoa > Chordata > Actinopteri > Beloniformes > Hemiramphidae > Arrhamphus > Arrhamphus sclerolepis. Next base: position 3,927,199 of record JBAMYA010000010.1, read on the forward strand.
TTGTCTCTTCCTACTATTTCCTTATTGATTATTAACAAAGCTGCTATTTGACAGGCTGCAGGTCAGCTGGTTTTGCAGAATAACATGCAAACATACAGTCTGTATCCACTTAGCTTCTGCTCGACCTCCAGTAGGCTACACTGTGTACACTGTGATTGGTGCTGGCCTCCTGGCTACTAAATGCTGCCTGCTGACATTTTGTTATTCACCAGCCTCTTTTATGTAATCTAGCAATGTGTACTGTTTGTAGCAGCTGTCCCTGCTTCCTCCATACACAAATCATCAGCTCAGGCCTGGCTGCAAAGTAGGGTTGTGAACTGGATCTGGAAGGGTGCCTTGGAGGGGAAATGAGGCAACAGGTTCACATGGCTCGATGTGTTTGAAGATGCACACTAATATGAACGGCACAAACCGCAAGGTATTGTCATTTTCACTGTGAGACCCCACATGACATTGAAATGAGGAAAAAGACTGGCAGATTTCAAGAGTTTAATCCCTAATAATGTGTCATCATTAACAGACAAAAAAAACAACACTCCAAAGTCCAAGCCTGTCTACCAGCGTGCACAAATGGAAATCCAAGCCTGGGAAAATGGCTTTATAACAGCTCTGAGATGCTGCACACTAATAACGTAGTTGACAACGCTCCAGGCCTTGTATGAATGCCACAGGGAGGCCTTAAGAAAGACATAAGATTGATGTCCTCGGGCAAAACCGAGGGGTATTTGGTCCACAGACTGAGGATGTTGAGAGTCGGATTTGTCTCGTGGCAAAGCTGAGAGAAGGATGCTGTGCCATGAAAAAAAAGGGGGGAAAAAAAAACACACCCCAGACGCAGGTGTCACAGTTCATTTGTTAGGATTTTGCAAACACGAATACACTATGACTTGGACTGTGATGAGACAAATCCTTTATGTTGCAAGCGCAACAGGGAAGGGGACAGATTCATTGCCTTTGAGGCTTCCCCCTGAGATGATCCAGTCAGACAAGGCACGACATACCAGCATGGCAAGGAAGCTGTTCAGATATTCAGAGACTTCAAGTCCTATGCTCAATTATTGCATGATTTTCTTGGAAATTAGAAAAACTAATGAAATATCGCCGCCAGTAAGACGATCAGGATTCACCACGGCGCTCCGGTGATTTACGCACACAAACGCACCTGCAAGGATGATTATTGGAGGGAGCACTGTGGCCCTGGTGGCAGCTCTCTTGTTTATAGAGCAAGCTTTGAACATGTCAACATGCCAACAAATAAGAGAATTGATCAAAAATAAGCGTGCGGTGTACCTATACACGAACTGACAAACTAACATTGTCCAAACCGGAAACTCTCCTGAAGCACACCTGGATCAGAGTGAAAAAGAGGGTGTCTGAAAGGCAAGAAAACCCTCCTTAAATCGCCCGAAAACAGTCTAATCTCTTAATAGATAAAAAGGAAGTTGGTCACATGTCCCAGATAAACACACATGTGCAGCCAGACTGCAGTTTATTAGTCTAAAAACTGTCGGAAGCGTCAGCGAGCTCATGAATGCAGACAAGTAGAGGCAGACGTACACCTCTACAAGCTGGACGACTCGGAGAAGACGCATCGCTCTGATTTGTCTTATCAGCGGCATGCACTTCAACCAGGTGACGGAGATAAGATACGAGACGGCTGGAGCGAACGGGAGCAAGCGTTTGGATGAGGAGGGGGTTTGGGGGTACAAAAAAAACAACAACGAGTGAATTATAATAGAAGAAACATTCAAACGTCGGCTTTGGCTGGATGTTGCCCCCCCACCCAGCCAGCGCTCCTCCAGTTGGGATGTTGGCACACAGAGATCGCGGCCGGCCGGTGCCGATAAGATTATGATGCTCCTGCGCAATGCCAGATAGCGGTGCCTATGTGTGGAAACCTTTGCACCTGCCTTTGAAAATGGGCCTATCGTGCGCTATCCCGACCACAGGAGTGATTAGCGTCAGCGAGATACCTGGCTCACAGACATTTCAGTCATTTCGGCATGAAAACCCTCTTTGCAACGGAGCGCGTGCCGTCCGCGGCTGGAGAGATCTCCGTCAGCTTGCGAGCAAACTCTCCGACTGAGCAGATCCTAAGAGGAAAGCGATGGTCCTGAGCCCCGCGCACGCATTACAACAACTACATCTTTAACAACTGAGGTGAATAGTCCGCTTGTCATACATCTCCGTGTTGTACATCCCTCGCATCCACAGCCATGTCCAGGCGCGCACTACGCCGGCACGCCACGGACAGCACCGGTGGAAGAGGAGGAGAGAGGTAGAATCGTCCGTCGTTCCAGCCAAAAAAAAGAACAAAAAGAAAATGAGGAGGGAGAAAAAAAACAAAAAAGGAAGAAAAAAAAAATCTCCAGAGGGCTAGAGAGACGGAAGAAGTCGATTTTTCAGATGCGCTCACCTCTAATTCTCTCCACACCGAGTCCTGGTTACACCTGTCCCACGCCATCCAGCCACTGAATGACGGTCCGAAAAGAAAAAAAATGAAAAAAAAAAGAAAAAAAGGGGGGAAAACAAATCAAGTAGAAAAGATATCCACACACGCTTCCCACTCGCTTGCACACAGGCAACTGCTGCCCCTCGCCGAGAATGAACCGAGGGCACCTGTCTTACAACTGCTTTCCATCACATGACAAAGCTATTAAAAGTAGGCAGGGGAGTGACTCCGCGTCCACTTTACTCGCCGGTGACGCGCGGTGAGCAGGCGGGGTCTGGCTGCGCACATAGTAAAATCCTGTCCGTGCACTGCAAAAAATGTCCAACTAAACCAGTTTACCATTAACCCATGTGTACAATATGTTTATTAAAACACAAGAAACATATTCTGCACATGGGTTTGCTCCTATAAGGAGCATATAAAGGAACTTCAAATAATTCCTAAGTCACTGTCTAAAATTCTACCTAAGAAACTCGTGATTTTGCTTTGCTGGCAAATGTTAAATGACTGTAAATTGGTAATCTGCATCCTAGTGGTTTTTTGTACTGCAGCAATTAATGAGGCATTGTATTATTTAATTTTTTCTTAAATTGAGGCTTTGTCTTTATTTTCCCGATCCCAAAAGAATGACAAAACAGTTCACAAAGCCATGCATGTAAAAAGATTGCTGCAGCTATTTAGATTCCTCACAAATTATGCCTCCACAATAGAGACAAACTTGATGTCTCAGGACTACAAGTAAACTGTCTTTTTAATGACTTTTACAATTATGCAGTCTGTCGTGCACACTTCAGTTCTGTAATTCAACAGATTCCTCTGCTCTTAGACAACACATCACAATTTCTGTTGAACAGAATTATCCTTCACTGAGAGGACGCATATTTTCCACCGTCTGAGCCATTCCTGTTTTACCCCCAGCCATGGCTGCGACCTAAAAATCCCCATGTTTGCTGTGTTGAAAATTAAACAAGGTAATTCAGTCCTTCAGACAAGAATTTCTTTGTCTATTCAGAGACAATAAAAAAAGGCAGGTGGCAGAATCAACCATGTATACAGTGTCAACAGGATGTGTATAGGCAACACTACCTCCGTAAAATGAAAACAGGAGCTTTGTGGACATTTCAAACAGAGTGGTTTTTCTGTTGGGGGCACTGACAGGTAATGTATACTGCAGGAGCAATTGTCTTTCATTGCTAAATGTTAGTGTCTCAGTAAGAACAAATAGTTCTTGTTAAAAATAATGACAGTTGTTTTTTTTGTTTGTTTTTGTATGTGTGTGTGTGTGTGAAAACATTGTTTTCATGAAACAATCAAGTTAAATTCTGACAATGCATTTGTGTAATGAGAGATTCACTCCATGGAATAAACTAACCCCAATCCAATTTTTAGTCTTGTAAGCCTATTAAGTCCACCTGAGCATGCAAAGAGAAAATGTCTCCCTAAATTAGTGAACCACATACAGTAAGTCTCATTAAACACAAAATTGCACAGAAACCCATAAAAAGGTTCTGGGACTGGAAATGTAAATTGTACAGGTTGGTGTGCGAGGAAGTCGGTCGCCGTGTTGCAGTAAGACATCATATGAATGTGCATGCGTTATGTTTATGGTTATCTCAGGGCACTGGTACAAGTAAAATCTATACATCTGCCTCTCCACGCGTGCCCAGAGATGCCGCCTAGAAGCCAAGGCAAAACCTGATCAGAGCAGGTGGCGTGTGCAGTGACCTCACACAGCCCAGATGGACCAGCACTGCACAGATAGTAATATAGGGGCAACATGAGCGCCGCATGGGGCTTGGTGATGGGTGGTTTTCTGACTGCAGCAGAGATAAAACACAAAACAATGGCAGGTTTACCTTATTCGTTGATGGAAAACCTCGTCCCAGAACCTCTTTGCCTCTGCATGGACGTATAGCGTGTGTATTGAACTGTAGGCACAAGCCACAAGGCAGATAGAGACTTCGTAACACCAAAATGAAGCCAGAATTGCCAAAAGAGAAAAAAAAAAAACTTGGCAAGAGACGTATGATGGGAAATATTTCTCCTTTTTTTTTTTTAAAGCCACAAATAAAGTCATAGCCAAACAGCCTATCTGAATGTACTCTTCATGACAATTAAGACAACAGAAGCGAAATATAGATGAGTTATGATTCTCTTTCTTGAAAGGCCTTTTATTAAGGATGAATGTTTATGTGTTCAGAGGTAGAGGTTTGTATATGTAGAAATGGGGTTTCTTCGGTCCCACACTCAAATGCAGATAATCTTTGAAATGCCACGACTTTTGTTTCAGATGCCAAGAGCTGATAATGAATGGCTACACAGGTTGAGACTGGATAGAACGAGAAATGGGAAATATTTAGCATTTCCAACGTTAGACCAGAGTGAGGCCAAAGCACTGCAAGCTACTGGACCAACATCACTGCATGTTCCATCATCCTGCTCCCAAAAATGGCCCCGGGTCTTGCTTTCACACCAGGATTTCATTTAGCCACTCGTACAGACATCACCTCTCAAGAGGACTGAATCTATGGGATGGAGTGTGAAAATTTGTTCGCACCCATTTCATGCACAGCACGTTGTTATACTGTAGGATGGACCCAACTTTTCCCATCCCCTCTAAGGCTTTAGATGTGCAAACTGCTGAGCACAACCCTGCAAATACGTTTCAGAAAGAACCATTAGAAAATACACAAATCCAAAGTGACGTTTCATTAAATGTGAAATGTCCAAAACGAAGCAATAAGTATGACAACAGGTTGGGCTTCACATGCAGAGTAACAACAGGGCGTTACCTTCGAGAGTAAACCCTTTTCTTTAATGAATCAGCTGACAAGTGCAGTTCTCAAAGCCAAAATTAGGCTAATCCACAGATAATTATCTTTGTTTAATAATTATCTCTGTGGCCTGACTCATGGCACAGAGAGTGTCCAATTTGCATTTCTGGTCTTATTGAATCTAATTTTAACATTTCAATTAAGAGCAGAATTTGCATTGATCTTGTAGTGGAAAATATATGCACATGTTGAATTCAAATGCCGTTTCTTTTAACAGTGTCTACTTTGACGCGCTGCATTCTGAAGTGGCTCTCTCTTGTTTTGCTTTTTCCATAAATTGTGTTGCTGGCTCCTCTGAGAGTGTGTTGCTCCACAACGCGTGTGCATGCGTGTGTGTGCGCGGGATGATTCATATCACTTTGTTGCATGTCATTGCTCCCAACAGAATCCATCCTAGCATCTGGCCACTTTAATACATGGTGGCTGGATTCATGAGAATTAATTGAGGGCAGAGGTAAAACAGAGTGCTGCATCTATTCATGTATCCTTCAGGACTATAATAAGACAGCTTATGCTTTGTTGCGAGGGTTGTCGTTTGATGTGCTTTCAGATCTTTGGCACTTGGGTCATTTTTCCACTTGATTCTTCATATTGTTTTCTCCCTGTTAGGGGGACAGTGGAGGAAGTGGTTGAATTTCACAGCAGTCCTATGCTCCATAACAATGTAGGATGAAATGCCATCCAGAACTGGTTGCAGGAAGTGTAAGGAGATACTCACTGCAAGTATGTTGTTCAGTTTGTGGTGAACAAGACGGCACAATAAAGCAGAATAAAAGTGATTCATGTGTATTAATGTCAACATTAGCTTTTCAACTGTTTTTTTATTGCCACAGAAATTTCTTTCACCATCATTCCACATTTACTCCGAACTCATGCATGATAAACAGTGCGACTCTAAAAATTATGCCAGCACTCGCTCTTTGACATACAGTAAGCCGGGGCTTTCTATTCTTCGCCTGTGAAGATTTTACAACGCTTCTCTTTGTGGTGCCCTTCAGAGAACCCGTTGCTTTGCTGCCCTGCGTGCGAGCGTGTAATCCTTTTCATCAATGAACTCCACTGTGTCGTTTAGCTGCTCTCAGGATGGTGGTTACTTTCCCCGCAGAGAGTCCGGCCCACATTATTAAGGCAAATGGCATGAAGAGGCTAGGGCCAGTTAGCCATGGCTGAGGCTCCGAATTGAAAATAGCATCAGTCCCACACAGGGACTGGTAAACACAGAAAGGAGCCTGGGGCGCAGCACAGGACCCCCCTTCCCCTTTTTTGTACGAAGGCTGTGTTTTGGTAAAGTTGGGGAAGAGCAGGGGCCGCGCACACCACACTCCCCCCAGCTGCATTCGAATAATTTCACATGGTGAGGCGAGTTGTCATCTCCCTTTGGAACCATGTCTTGGAGGGCTGTTACTGGGCTTGTTTAAGACAAGTGGCAAGTCATGGAAAATACATGTGAAAAGTGCTGGCGGAGGGAGAGGGAACAACAAGCGCAAGCCTAGTTTGAAACACATCTTGGTAGGGCTAAACTAGCGCTCTGGGCTGGGACTCATGAGGCACTTTGTGTTTTGCTTGGGTATTGCACTCACAAGGAATATTAAAATTTATGAACCATGAGGGTTTGCACATACATAAACAAGGCTTGCACACTCCTGGTGCTTTAAAATGCTACAAACCTTAACTTTGAAACTGCTGTAAAATTCGAACAGATGTCACATGCCCGGCAATGAAACTAGAGGAAATGAGAGGCACTTGTGTGAAGGAGATGCAGTTAAATTTCTCTTTTTTTTTTAACTTAACTGAAAAAAAGAACATGAAAACACAACTTGATGTTTTTTTATTTTTTTATATTGAAGATCCACACAAAAAAGTACTTTTTCAGGTTAAAAGCCTTGGATTGCACAACTATTTTTTTTGTCTGTGAAACTGCATGCATATATCACCAAAAAATATTTCTTAAATCAAAAATATTGAAATAGCTGTGAAATTCCAATCACTAACCACAGGCAAAAGTAGCTGCATTTCTCTTCAAACTGCAAAAACCTCCTGTGAGTCACAAGAAAGGCCCAAAGCACAACAGATGTTGCTTGATTTCTAAAATAATAGAGCGGTGAGGCTGAATACCTTGACAGCGCAGTTCTTGTGCACTCTTAGCACTGGAAGAGTGCCAGGGAAGAATTAGGTCAGCTAAAGTGCATTGTGCCTGGTGGAACTCCATGTTAAAACAGCATCGGGCAACAGAGGAGGGGTGGTGGAGGTGGGTGGGGGGTGGTGGTGGGGGGGGGGGGGGGTGTTTGGTGACACACAGGTAGAAATTTCTGGAGCAGCAATACCTTTCCTTCTTTTTTTTTT
>JBAMYA010000010.1:3934927-3948799 GCA_037176975.1 Arrhamphus sclerolepis
CCCCCCCCCCCCCCCCCCCCCCCCCCCCCCCCCCCCCCCCCCCCCCCCCCCTTCCTTTTACCAACACACAGGTAGAAATTTCTGGAGCAGCAATACCTTTCCTTCTTTTTTTTTTCATATTCCTTTTTACATTTTTAAATTCTTGTATCATGAAAATGTGTGCAGAAACGTTACACCCCTGAGTCCAGACTCCTGCCTAATTACTTTCAGCAGTGAAAAGAGACAGAAAAGGGGAATGAGGGAGAGGGAGAGGGGAGGGGCAAAAAAAAAAGCATGTGAATTGCAATTCTTTCATATAGCCTGCATACAGGGCCTATAACCACAAGCCTGAAAAAAAAAATCCTTACAGCACAATAAAACTGATTGTATCATCACCTTTTTCCCCTTACAGGCAGCATTTCTACTACTCTTCACATCATCACCTAAAAGGACCATGTACTGCTAAAGTACACTGAGATGGGGGGAAAAAAAGGCAGGACAGGAATGAGAGGAAAGAGAAGGCACAGTCAATACCCATTTTTGCCAAGACATCCTAGTGAAAAAGAGCATAGAGACAAAAGGAGCAGATGGATGGAGATGGCTGAAAGAGAGTGTGACAGGGAGTAACAAAAGCAAGAGAGAGCTGCTGTGAGTGATAGAAAGAGTCGGACAAAGATGCAGCATGAATTAGAGGCAGATATGGAAGAAGGGGAAGGAAGATGGAAGCTAAGTATAGGAAGGAGTGATTAGGGACAGGAAGTGTCGACTTTAACAAAAGGGCCGGAGAGATGTGAGGTTAACTATCGCTTTGTCGTGCTTCTAGGCTGTTCCCTCTCTCATCTGCAGCTAAAACCACATCATAGTCTCATTCCTATGGAGATGACACCCCAGATCAGCCAAACCAGATTCACTATCTCAGCCTTAATCTAATTGTAACCACCGTACCATCCCCTGCATATTCCAGACATGGTCTGAGGTCTTTCTGCTCAGGACAGGAGTCTGGCTCACATATGATACGTATTCATTTACAGGAAGGTTCAGATTTTCACGGACATACAATTAGCCAACAGGACCTCATTGCCCCCCCAACACGGAAAACCACATTGCGCTGCAATTGCAGTCTCTTGTTGGGAACAACATCTGCAAAAGAAAAAAACAAAAACAAGATGTGGTATTGAAGATGACAGAAAATAATTGGCTTTGACTCGTGTAAAATTTGGATTTTAACAGGACATGATATTCAAATGACTTGGCAGCCGTCCATCAACATTAAACGAGTGTGTAAGCACATTTCAGATAATGCTGAGCAACAATGCTGGCTTTTCCTTGTGAGCTGGCAACTAATATATTTCTCTTATATTTTCCAGCCAGTGTTGTTATGCAGTGATGTTATCTGGAAACAAAGAGATTACCCAAAACTTATTTCCATGATATCTGATCCTCAATGGTGGGAATGGGGAGCTAGATGGACTGTCAGACAGTCATTCAATCAGGCCTCCCTGTTCGTGCAGCCTTCTCCAGGTCCCCTTCATAATCCCTTGTTGTGCGTTCTGTGGTGCCGTGTGTCCACCGGGACCGTCATCACTGCCACAATAAACAGGATTAATCAGTTCTGGCATTGGGCACTTTGGTCCAGATGACGCGTGTAATTAAGGAGTAATTGGCGTGTCATCTGTACATGAGGAAATATGACATGCGTGAGCCAGATGTACACGCTGTGCAGCCCTACAACAAGCGCTGCTTCAACAACTGCATCCTCAAAGGCTTTTTTGAAGGGAGATAACTTCCTTTGCACTGCTGACACTCACTTCACTGAATGTCTTTATTCACGCTGCAAACTCACACACTCTGCAATCCACTTGCCTATTCATTTATTTACATGCTAACACACTTAAACACTAATTTACCAACTTATTCATTTATTTACATGCTAACCCACTTACTGCCGATTGCATTCTGAAACTTATTCATTTATCTACATCCAGGATGACACAGTTGCTTTCTTTAGCAATTATTTATGCATGTGGGAAGTCACTTAAATTCTCGATTGCTTAATTACGAGGCGCTTCTCTTTTCAGTACACACAAAGATGGTTTTATGCAGGCCTATATACAGGGTAGCTGTTAGATGGCAAAGATGCCCTTTCATGTTGAGGGTCAGGCTGGCTGCAACAATAGGCGTGAACTGCCCTTATCTGTGCTTGTACTTGTAAACCGGAAGCTCCAGGATAAGTCTTAGCCTGATTTCATGGATCACATGATTCTAGTATGAATGTAACTCAGGGTAGAGGCTCTTTTTTTTATTATCTCTACATGCAGCTTGTATTTCTTCCAATTCTTACAGAAACCAATGATTTAAAAAAATAAAATGTTCTACTGAGAGCAGCGCAGACACAAGCCTTTTTATTATTCCACTCTTACTTATATGCAGCCATTTGTCAGTGTAAATGCAATTCTAAATCATATTAGCACAAGAACTAACATTGCTCCAAACTTGCGCTGCATCTTCTCTACAAATTCAATTTCTTCAGGATTATTAAAGGTGTGACAAAGCAAATAGATATTATGAATCATTCTTTATACAGTATGTTTGTGATGAATTTTAAACATGTCAGCCAGGCCGCAGAAAGCCCAGCGTAACTGAAGCTAAACTTGGGGGCACTGAGCTGGTTACAGGAGGGTTGCGCTTGGTGGGGAGCGAGGTCAGCCGTGCACGTGGCTGGTAACCTCAGATAGCTGCTGGCTAATTTGCAGTATGCCCTCAATCGCAACAGAAAGCCCAGAGTCACGCTGAGGAGAGAGAGAGGGTGGCCATAACGGAAAAGCAAATGGCTCATAGAGATATCCCAGTTGTATTTCATCACATCAATTTCACGCCTGTGCCGCCAGTTCTACAGAAATGTGACAAGATGGTGAGTAAAAAGAGAGAGTCAGTAAAAGGGATGAAGGGAAAACAATGAGCTCAGAGATACTTGAAACTGGTAATGTTGATCTTAATGCCTGTTCTGGGTGCAATTGATTGTTGTCAGATCTGTTGAGAGCAAACAAACAAAAATTTGAAAGCTAGGATCATGTTACTCCTTTGCCAATTAAGATCAGTTCAAGGAGATGGCTTCTGGACAACAGAGTAAACTTTTTTGCGTGGTTCTTCTTGGCTACAACCTCTGACTTGTTGTACCTTCCTAAAAGCACTGACGCTACTTCACATATATATAAATAAAATAGCAATAGCAAGATCAGATCAATAGCAAGATCTGTTCTACACGTAAAAATATATCATTCTTCTCTGTTACCTTGAAACTTTTACTGATGTAGAACTCCTTTCTACACAATTTATTTCTCTCTGAGTCAGTCAAAGAGTTCAAGTTTTCAATAATTTCCATTCTCTTTTACCCCCCCGAGTCAGGCCTTAAAGGAAAAGTACCCGGCCCATAAAAAAAATCTTCCACTAAATTCCAAAAGGTGTTGCAGGTACAACAAGGTTTTATCAACAGGGCAAACACGTCTGTTTTTCTAATCTGAGATAGCAGATATTTAACCTGAGAATTACTTTATGGCCTCTAGACCAAACACATTTTATAGCCGTTTGCATAACTCTCGTCTTTCATCTGTTTGAGCCCGAGACACAAAGTGTGCTATGCAGTATTGTGACTCAACAGTAAACTGTCAGCTGATAGAACTGTGCATTTAAGAAGGTTGCCTGATTAGAAAGGTCAAAGAGAATTTACTATTGCAGATTAAAAAAAACAAAAAACAAAAAAAACCAGATTGCGTACAAGTTATAAAAAAAGTACTTAATTTTCTGCAACAACAACGCTCATGCTGCAGAGAAACAGCAGGAAGCCTAAGTTTGATTAAAACTCATTTCCTTCCACTTGATGAAGATCTTGCTTGGAAGGGGAATAGTCAACAAGGCTCAAACTCATTGGACAATCGTTCAACCAATATAATTAATGATGCCGCATTTTTAATTACCCCTATGCGGCAGTAGGTACTACAGTTTTTGTTTATCGAGCCCCACTGATGCCCATATTAACAAAGTTAGGTTAATGATAGAGGTATTTTACTTAATAGCATTTTTATTACTCCCGCTAAGAATGAAGCAATTAATTAACAATGGGTGAATTAAGTTCCCCTTCTGTAATGGCCTACCAACACAGGACATCATTACCAATTGTCAATATAATTCATAAAGCGATGACTCAGGTGGCAGGACGGTTATGGGGAAAAATGAATATTCTGCAGCATATGTGTGATTTTTCATTTTAGGATGGAATAAATTATGGATACGTTCTGTCAGCGGACATCTTGGTGGTGCTGCATGCAGAGTGAGCTGCAGGATCAAAGATGCAGGGTGTTAAGTCAGAGATGTGATTTTCTGCAAAAAGAAAAAAAGAAAGAGTGACTATTATTTGAACAGATAAAGAAGTGAATTAAAGATGCACAGGACAACTGAAAAAAAGAGTTAGAGATTGGGGAAAGTGAGGGAAAGCACTGATTGTTCAAGAAATGACGTCAAATAATGGACCTCAAAGACATATATGAAAGCGCATAATCTTTTAAGCTTGCATTTGAAGGTAATCTTCCATTAAAGAACACTAGCTATTTCTTTGTGCAGGATAAGTGCAAAGACAGCAGAACTGATGGGGACTATTGGTGTGACTTTGGAACAGGGGAAAGACTGAAATGGCAAAAGGTGCAATTTCTCAAGCACTGGACTTGTATGGTAAATTCTTTCATTCCAAAAGAACTACTAAAACAGTGGCAGCTGAGAAATATAATCCCCCCACCCCCATCCTCCCACCACACGCACACAAACACATACCGAGCCCAAGTACACATGCAACAAAGAGGCAGAGATTAAAGCATTAATTCAGTGAGAGGGAATAGGATCCTGGCATAAATTTAGAGTGAATGTTTTGGGGTTATCTTCTCTGCTTACTGCTGTTTCTACTCACTGTACACCGTTGCACTCCACATACAAATGTAAATCAGGGTCACACCCTGTATCCTGCAACATATAATGCTCTAAACTCTTGTTTTTCTTTGATAAGCTCTGTATCTGTGTGTGTGTGTGTGTGTGTGTGTGTGTGTACAGCAACAACAGGTGCACTCTTGTATACGAACATGGAAAAATACCAAACCGTCCATGTGCATGTGTGTATATTTGTGTGTGAGGGAGCGTCTGTGAATGCGGCTATTTGCAAATCAGAAAGTAATTTTCAAGCAGCACCACTTTCCTAACAAAACGGTGCCAAAGACAGAGCCTTGTGCCATTGCTCATCATTGCTGGGTGGCATATACTTTACCAGGCACATCAGTTTTCTCCTGGCGTCACACCGGATACCAGCTGGAAGGCACTGGGGTGCTGCAATGCATCGAGCCAGTGTCACAAACGAAGGGGGAAAGCGTGCCTCATCATATAGAAAACTATTGTGGAAGCCTCCAGTCCTCATTAAAAATGCACCAACGCTGAACGCTCCCATTAATTTAAGCATGCTGTATTTAGTGAGTGTAGCCTTGTGTACAGTCTATAAAACACAGCAATTAAAACAGGTACTTTTGGCTTCATCAAGGCCTAGCCGAGTGTAATGGGCCAGAAATGTGAAAAATACCTCCAGCAGCCAAAGCCCCACGTGGAAGCAGCCAAGATACTGCACATAGCATAAAGTTAGTTCGATATTGAAGTGGAAGATGACATGATTTTATCTTGCCCAGCCCTGATAGTGGAAAGAAAATCTGTAATGTTCTAGCAGCGGTGTTTTAGATAGTCATCTCTGAGGTATCAGTTCTGACTTTCAGACATTAGTCATCCTAATATAGAATGGTTTCATGAAAGGGAAATATATTTAACATAGTGATATATATATATATATATGTAAGCCAGTGTGTGTGGAGTACCACTGCTTATCAACATATATGACTCCAATGACATAAAGCACGCAGCAGCTATTTGTGTCGTATTATATAGACAACATGCCGGTCTGTGCATTACAAGGTTAAGGGCATTGGTAAACTGCATCTGTCATGACATAATTATGACTGTTGCATGAACTTCTCTCAGCGGGGGTGTGAGGGGGGTGTCAAGGGGAAGTGCTAAGATGCAGGCCATTGAAGCATGCTTTCAACTGAAACCTGAGTAGGTTACAACGCAGAGCAATCACATGTGCAGCAGACTCTCAAACACTTTGATGATTGCTCAAAGGGACAGAGAGAATAGCTCACACTGTCTTATCCCATAGCAACAACTTCTCTCCCCCACCCCCCCCCCATTCTCATGTCTTAAGGCAGCACAGATATATAAATGCTCTTTGATATGTGGCGGTGTAGCTTAACAAAAGACACAAATATACAATGACATTAGTTTTAGGTTGTAAAATATCTCTGGGTTTTAAAGGCATATAAGGAATCAGTGAAAACACATTAAGGTCTAGCTGACTGAGCCTCTTACTGGTATTGAAGCAAAAAAAAAAGAAAGAAAAGAAAAACAAAGCTCTTAATTTTATCTGTTTTCAGTGTTCAGGGTTGAGGGGTCTATATATGCAGAGGGGACAGAGATTTAAATTACAGGCAGACAGTGTTAGAATAGCGCTGGTACAACATGAGTTAGCTACTCCATAAATAGATCAGATAATTGTTGAGTTAAACTGGACATTCATCAATCAATCGATTCCTTATCATGTCTACAGGAGGTAAATATCGTGTCATTTGAGCCGACTGTTGCCATTACTAGAGTTTTATCCATCAGACTGAAAGCTGGCAGATTAGTTTTCAGGTGGCCACACCTGCAAACAGTTGCACAAAGTCCAGGGACTTTGTTAATTTTTTTCCTCCTTTGTAGCAAAACTGTGGCATGAACACCAGCCCTGTTTTCTCTTAACGCAACTGACTTTCAAGGAGTACAGATTGTTGTTTCTCTTTTCTCGAGACTGATCACCTCATGAGCGATAACCAGACCAGGCCTAAGCTCAAATCTTTTAAGGCGGCATAAGACTGCACAATTTTCAACATTGGCTATTCAGACTGTCACTTATTCAATTCAATTTATTACCTTCGCCAAGGAGGTTATGTTTTTGCTGGCATTGGTTTGCCTGTTTATTTGTTTGTTTGTTTGCAACACAATTCAAAAAGTTATGGACGGATTTTCATAAACATTTCAGTATATGTCCGAATTGGAACAGCGAACAAATGATCAAATTTTGGAGGTAATCCAGATCACTGTCTGGATCCAGGTTTTTTTTTTAAAGGATTCTTTATCATTGCAAGATAGGGCCATTTTCAGGATATGTGTATATATTTCCACAATAAATGCTCTGAATGCTTGGCAAAAAAAAATATAGGACACGATCATGACAGCATCAATTTAGTGTAAAAGTATGATTCGGATGCTGGCAATATTCTGGATACTAAGATCCACACTGTGAGGTAATAAATGAAGATACAGACATGCAACTAACCCAAAATTGTAGCTGACAGTCTGCTGAAACAGAAGTATGTTAACAGATTTGATGTATCTATAATAGTTATAGAGCTCGAGCCAGAAGAAAACCACCATTACTAAAATGTTGATTTAAACTAATAATGACATCAATGTGATTTCAATATCTAAGTATATGTTTTCATGGTCAAATAATACAATAAAATAGAAAAAGCAGATGTAGGAATATTATTTTTAGGTATAAGTCACAATATGTGGGGGAACTGTGCTGCTTGGCGGAGATCCGTGCTCTCCAAGTGCTTTTCTAGTTTGTGCTATTACGGCTAATGAGAGACAAAAGTGTTTATTGCCTGAAGTATGATTGATTCCATCGTTTACTTTTACCCGCTATTCCTATTTAGGAACAGAGAGATCGGCTCAAGTCTATCCCAGCTCTCTTTCAACAAAAGATGAGGGTACACCCTGGACAGGCTGCCAGTCTATTGATGCACCACATGTCAAGAAACAACCACACACATGCATTCATATGGGCAATTTAGAATCACAGTGAACCAAACAGAAGAAGCTGCAGGACCTGGAGAAAACATGAAACTCAACACAGAAAGGCCACAGACAGGATTCAAATCAAGAACCTCCTGTGAGGCAAAAGTGCCAACCACCAGGCCAGTTGCTGACCTTTAGTTGCAAAGGTATGCAAGTGGATGAAACCTCCTATAGAAGTCATCTTTCCTAGATTGACATGTACATACTAAAAGACACTTATTTCAGTGTTTAGATATGCGCTCCTGATTAGACATGTCAAGCCCCATTAATGATTTTCATTAATTTAGTTAAATATTAACAACTGTCCTTGGATAAGCATCAAAATTGCTAATAACTAAGCTAACTCCTAATGTAAGCTTCTAATCCCCAATACATAATGGGCAATGATCAGGTAGCAGGTAACACGTGTTGTGTGTGTATATGTGTGTGTGCGTGTATGAATTATGGTTATAGTGGATTATGACCTTGGATATGATTACTGAGTCAATGACATGAATTCACAAAATTGCAGTCACTGATAAGCCCACGCTGTGGAATTGTTTCACAATAAATACTTCCAATGGATAATGAAACTCGTGTGTGATTATGTTTAACAGTAAAATTGTAATGTGTAACTGCTGTATGATGACTAATGGCAGTGTGATTTTAATGACTGGTCCTGCTGCTGCCATGCATTAATTCAACAATGATTAGTTACTTCTTCAAAAATATAATTATTTTACGTCAGTTTTCATTATCTAAGAATGACCAGGCACCTCTTCCTCCTAAGCACCAAGAATTATCTTCACCAAGAAAACTGAGCATCTAGCCAAAAAAATCCATAATTCTATGGTTTCACATTTGTGCGACCTTACAAACTGATGTCACTGCACATGTAATAACCTGCTTATGTTCCAGATTTTGAGAAATGAGAAATTATGCGCATAGTTCTCCTTTCTAATCGAATCTTTGGGAATTGAGGTCTAAAACCATGAACAAGACAGTACACGTGTCTTCTGTGACTTTTCTTTACGTTCTTCAACACTACAAATCCTTTGGTACTACCAAGCTTGAACCAAAACTGTTCCTCAACCCTTTTTAAATTCAGCTGGCCTTGTCTGTGGCAAGGCAATTTGGCTCTCGGGCCATCTATAGCGTCTTGTCTGGGAATGGATTTAGTGATTCTGATCTTTTTTTTTTTTGTGCCCATGCTCTTTGTCTCCATTGTGAAGACTCAGAAATAGAGAAAGAGAGAGGCGGAGGAAAGAAAAAAAAAAAAACACAAGTTTGACCGAAGCCCAGTCAATTATCTCCCAGGTGTTTGACTGAAGTGATTGTAAGTGATCACGGCAGTTCCCACGAGCCCTAGACTGAGACGAGTTGGAATTAGCCACGAACAAAACCTAATTCAGTGGAAGTGAAGAAACAGCAGTTTTGAATAAAATAAGGCAGAGAATGCAGAAGAAAAGGTTCCCTGAGAAGATAAAGTCGAATCTTGGGCCCTTTTTCCCTCTTCTTCCATTCCCCTGTTACGCACAGCCCATCATATATCCCACTCTTTTAAACAAACTCTGGGTCTGGAATTGTGTCTGTGGCGCTTCCAATACTTTATTGTGTGAAGGTTAATTACTGGCAAGGCATGAGAAAATTACATTCTCTAAATAAAGTATTATGATTGGCCCTTCTGCTGGCTATTTTAAGTCACATGTGGTCTTCATACAAGATGGCTGAGAAACTAGATTTTTAGACTTGTTCAATATCAAGTAACCTTGTTTCAAGTCCTCTATTAAAACCACGGTTCTCTCAAATTACCTTTCTTTCCCATGCCCCAAACACTATTTCCTCACGAAGATTAAGTTATAGCCCGCACATGAGTTCACACAGCATTTTAATGACACTAGACACTTTTCTATTGATGGCAGAAAATTTCCTTGTGTCTTCTCACATCTCTCCCTGAGAGAACTCAGTCATGCTGAAGGGCAGCATTTCTGTACACGGAACATACTGTGGAGGCTGACATTTAGAGACGGGGGGGGAGGAAAAGTGGTGGACTTCTCAATCACAACCTTCAGTGGTGTAAAGAAACATAGATACTTCTGACCTAAACTAGCTGCTCCATTCTTCAAGTGAATTCGTAACCATTAAAGAATGGTTAACAGGGAAAGGACTCCTCCTTAGTGCTGAACCTGAGCGGGAGCCTGTATAAATCGCATGATGATAGGTCCCAGTTCTTAGGCAATGATTGTGCATTTTGCTCCCTGCTGGAACCGTATTTCTCGCCTTCCACATGAGATGGCCATGTCAAGCATGGTTTGTATATGCCACGCTTTTGCTCAGTTGCTCATGTTGCATGCCAGCTCACACACGTCGGAGTAAATAAATATGAAGCTGAGGGAAACTGGCTTCTTATGCTGCGGCAAGGCTGGAGGTATCTGCTGAACTGGCAACCCGGAGTCAAGGGTCGTATCACGTGCAAGTTGGAGTTGCTTTGGACTGTGATGAGCATGTAATCGCAAACTACAGCGCCAGGGGCTAAAAGGCTTCGACACTGCATGACATAGGCAGTCACCCAAGACGAGAAAATGTCCTTTAGTCTTTCTTTTTAAATAATAGATCAACAACTCTGCCTGTGACTGCGCTGTTTGAACAGTGTCATGTTCCAGCTCTTAGCCATCCTTTAAGACAATCCATGTAAAAAACAGTTCACTAATTAAATATACAGCCTGTATACATCTATTAAATTAAAGCAACATAGACGGCTTTAAAATGTTAAAGCAAAATCCTCCTTATAGTTAGATTTAATGTTGCTCTGACATTAAGCTAGAGATAACCACTTATAGGAAGAGGCAATGAAGGTGAGGACATCATAAGACCCAGGCAAACACCTTCACAGGGTGAATGTGAAGCTCCCTTGAATGGAGAATGCCAGGGACAGGCGACACCTCAAGTTGTTGATGGAGTGTGACATCCTGCTAGAGATGGAGTTCCTTTTTTCACCCCAATAACACACACTAATATTCAGACAAGTCTCTTTCATCAAGCTGTCATATCACCTCTCACCCTCTGTAGTATCTTCCCCGTCCTCAGTTTTCACACATTAGGTACCTTAATGTCACAGCCCCACTAATGTGTATTCACTTACCTACAGTTTCTGTGTTGACTGTGTTAAGGATTTGTTCAAACTGGAATTATTTTTTACCTAAAAGACTGCTATGCTTCGATGCTAAAATGCAGGTATTTGAGCAGGATTCCTGGTGGTATGAGTAGGGATGGGAATTGATAAGATTTTCACGATTCCAATTCCATTTTCGATTCTGCTTAACGATTTGGTTCTTTATCGATTCCTTTATCGATTCTCTTTAGGAAAAAGGGACAACAAACAGGTCGATGAGCATCACCAATATAAATTTTTAATAATAATAAAATAAGTATTCTTCTGTAGAAATTAACAAAAATACAACAAATTATTCTGTGGCAATTCTACAAGAATGTCTAACATTTTTCTAATAGAAATTAAGATTCTCCTGTTTAAAAGGAAAAATGAGCTCAAAAATAAAACTATGTCAGGCAGTGACTAAAACAATCAAGTCAAATCCAGTGAATCACTAACGTTAGTCCGGAACAGACCGAAAACGCGGCATTCATTAATAGTTACTGCATGCTGTGTGCACAAATGTTTCTGCATGTTGGTAGTATGCAAGTTTTGTAAGTTGCCCTGTTTTTGTCTTTTTTAGTGAAGCGTAACCAGACCTTCGAGCATTTGTACCGCTTGGGCGCCATTTTATGACTGCTGGCTGCATTGGACTCGCAACACACATTACGCAAGCTACGCAACATGCATGGCGACGTCATTTGGGCCCACTGGAATTGATAAGGGAATCATTTACAAATTTGGCAAACATTTCCAAGGAACTGAAACACTGGGAACTGGTTCTCAACAAGAACTGGTTTTCGATTCCCATCCCTAGGTATGAGCAGCTTCAGCCAGTAGTTTTTCTTCTTAATGTATTTTCATGTGTACTGTAATATAAACTTTAGTAAAAAAAAAAAAGAAGGAAATTTGAAAATAAAAAAAAGAAAGAAAGAAAGTTTGCGTGACTCATAAGGGGAAAAAGCATCTTCAGATGAGTTCTGATATTACCAGTATTTATCCAGTAGAATCTAACAAGAATAAAACTGCAACAGATTAGAAATAATTCCTCAGATAAGTTCCTCCACATCATCCTTTCTCTAATTTCTGCAAGGAGTTGCCTCATTGTCAAAACCAGAAAACATTAATCACCATTTATTACAGACAAGTGTCCCTGGATTTTAATTGTCATCTTCTGACAAGACTATTATTCACTCTAAATCAGTCTTCCAAATGTTACTTGGGAAATATTTTGAACACAATAAATTGTTCTGTGCTTGAGAGCATATATTTATTGTAATAAAAAATATAACATAATATAACATTTTTGTATTTATTTATTTTTTAATGAATAAAACACAACACTGTGACTTTATTGGTGGGTGTCTTGGCCTAGAAATTCAGTGAGCTGCTCAGATTTGATGGGGATTTTAGCATCACAGACCCAGACCAGAGAAAATGGTTTTCCATCGTTATCACCACCCAACTTCAAATAAGCTGTTCGTTGCATCTTAGAAGGAGGTGGCACAAAGCTGTGACAACAAATTCTAAAAGAGGGATACCTGACGAAGAGAGCTGTGGAATGGAGTGGCTGATTCCCCTCCCTAAAACCAGCCTTTATGACCCAAGCTTTAATGATGTGGCTGTAAATGGTACTTTAGCATTATATCACAGGTATATCTTAATCAAAGCATGGGACCTACGTTTCATGAAACCTCTTCAATTTCTTGCATTTGCCAAACACTAAGCGTGACACCAAAATGAAAAGTAGGATATAATGATATAGACCTACCACCAATCAATAAGGCAAAATGCGTGATGCAGTACTGTGCAACAGGCCTCCGCAGCACTCCTCCGGGTAGTTTTTATCACATCAAGCACGCTCAACATGAGATAAACTTTGTGAATGTGCCAGCAGCAGTGAGAGTCGGTGGAAATCAAGAATTCCAGATGCATTTTCTCGCCCCCAAAAAGAACTAAGCTCTAAGGCCAATTTCAAACTATGATTAAATTCATCTGCAAAATGAAATATGCAAAGGCTAATTAGACAAAGAAAGCATTAAGAAATGAGCTGTAATGATCATTTCAGAAACAATAAAAGCAAACTTGCATTTCTCATTCAACTGAAACAAAATACAAATGGTATGCTGAGAGCCACACTTTATATACTTTGTTATTCAGATGGAATGATCACTGAATAATTATCCATGAAACCCATGTTTTGGTTTTTGTTCTGCTTTCAGTGACACCCTTTGTAATGAGCATCCACTTGTGCTCTATTAAGCATGACATCTGCCAGTGATTACTATAGAACAGTGTTACCGGTTCTCTGACATCAGTGAACTGACAGCAGGTCCCTCATCCCCAACAAACAAGCAGGAGATGATCTGCTGAGACTGGTGAATCGACTTGAAACGACAGAACAATAGACTTTCATTTGGTCCCTTTGAGTACCCATGTTGACAGCAGCAGAGTAAAGACACAATATCTATCTGATTCTTTTTTTTTTTTTCCCTGATAACGATGTTATATTTGTGCAGTTTAATTGAAAATTCTATGCGACTGCTGCAAATACTCCCTTGGTAGCAGCGGTGCGGTTCTGCTACTTCTAGTGACAATGGGCCTCATTCATGAAACATGAGCAGCGCAAATTTTGTGTGCAAACTAAAAAAAAAAAAAAAGATTCTGCATGTTTCAGCATTCATGACATGTTAGATGTCACAAACTTTACATAGGTACAAACAAAAGTGTAAAATATGAAAATAAGCAATATGTTTTTTATGGTTATTTTTATACAGACACCT
>JBAMYA010000010.1:3950024-3966569 GCA_037176975.1 Arrhamphus sclerolepis
AAAGCGTGTTTTAAACACAAGAAGAAATCTCACCTATGACACATTTATCATAAGTCATTGGCATTTTTCTCTCTCTCTTAACGTGCCCCACGACCACAGGTAGACATGCAGGGTGAGGATGTACCTTTGCATAACCTCCTTATATGGTGATTCCTGTCACAGATTTATGCTAATTTATGAGCAACGGGAGCGCACTGCATATTTTTGTAATAGATTGGCATTCATGAACATGCGCACGTGCATGAGTTCTACGCGGCATCTGTGAATCTCGAGTAAGTCTTTCGTAAGGAGAGAATTTATGTGCAAATGTACTCAGATTTAGGGAGATTCCATGAATGAGGCAGAATGCATGTAAATTCTATATAAATGAGTTTTCTTCCTGTGTGCTTGCTCAAAAGTCTTTAAAACCAATGCCAAGAGAATAATAGTAATACATTTTAATAATCAAAACTGTGTCCTTAAATCAAGAGCCAGGTCTGTTTCCTGCCTGGGAAAAACAAAATCTATAGATTTATTTCAGCGTGACGACACGATTCACAATCAAGTTCCCATTTCTGCTAGACTTTACACAAATCATACCTTTTTTTTTCTACTCTGACAGTTTTCTAACTTTCCTTTTAATTGAAATCATAAATGTAAAAATCTTTGATTCCTGAGGAGGGGAATAACTAAGTCAGAATAAAAGATAAAATAACACTTTTGAATACAAAAAAAACCAAAACAACAACAACAACAACAAAAACACCCTGAAGTAGACAAAGAAAAACTTGAGAACAGCTGGAACTAAAATTATGTTTTTGTTTTTTTTAAATTTTTTGTTTCTTTTTTCCATACCTGTGTAGTGCTCATGCACACTGAAGCACCACAAGAACAGACAATATTCACACGTCTGTATTAAAAGGGGACATAATGATCAGATCTCAAATGGATCCAGATTTGGTGCTGTCGTTTTGAGACACGTCTCTGAAAATGTAACTATGTATACAGAGCGAATAGATCGCAGAAACAAGAAGATCAAAACAAAAATGTAAACAGAAACTGTGCATGGGTTATTAGCAGAAATAGAAGCTGGAGTATGTTATTTGGCAAGATGGACTGTCATCACAAAACTAAAGGTTTTTCACAGCCATATGCCACACCTACTTGTAACATCTTATTTCCAGCATGTACCCAGGGGCCACTTCTGTGTGCCTTAGAAATCTGTGCTTTGCAGTGACACTAGCGTGAACCCCCTGTTGGCTGGCAGAGCCCTCTGATCTGGCTGCTCACACTTGAGTCCACACTCTAGGGATCGGGGATAAAGGACCCTTTCCTCTTGTCAATCCCACTTTTTCCCCCTTCTCTCTTCCCTTTCCTAACATTCATTCAACAACTATTGTTTCTACTGCTCCATCACTCACTCTTTTTTTTTTAAACTCCTTCCTTTTCTGCACCTCTGCTCATAAACCCTCTCCCTTCTGCTCTCCTCTTCCTCACCGCTGCTCACCACTGAGTGCAGCCAAGGCTTTTGTGTGCAGCGCTGCTCTTTCTGGACTGTCAAGCTGGCCGATAATCTCTGTTCAGCAGTTATCGCTCCTCCACACCAGGCCGTTAATTAGGATTAATAGTTGAAGAAGCAACTTTTAAGGGTGCACTTGTGCAAAAATAAAGGCTGCGGTTATGAGCTGCCACTTGTTTGCATGTGTCTTCTGAGAATGCTTTTATTGAGGCTTGTGTGCAACGATCAGTGATTCGTAGGCTGAGCTAATCAGGTGGAACTGGTTGTAAGTGACATGTCTGTGGTTTATCTAGTTTGATGATGTGGCAGGTGAACAATGGTGCCAGAAACAATGAACAGCGAGGCAGTGTCAACTGAGATTACAAACCCTCTGGGACATCAGATCACCATATTGTAGGGCTAATAAGATGGTGACACACTGTACACAAATGTGTTGCAAATCTTCTCTGTGTGAAGGCTTGCTTGCTCTGGCATTTGAAAGGGGGTCATATTGAGGTGAAACACACTGACACTGTCTTAAGATTTTACCAGATTTCTAAACATGTAAGCCAGGATTGTCTTTTTGTTTTTTTTTTCAGACAAATGCTAAAGACTTTTTTTTTTTATTCACAGAGATAGGAATGTTGCAATGTAAAATTTAGTGTTAATATGTCTGTTTTGCTGCTTTGTCTGCTTCACTTTATTTGTTACAGTATAGCAGTTCCTGAATTTAGGTCTGTTAACGACATTGTCAAAATTATCAGGGATTGTAAAACTCTTCCTTCACATTCTGTGATTCCAAACAATAAAGCATCTTTTTGTTGACAGCATCAAATTGAAATGTCGTCATCACCTTTTTTATCTTTACTTCGTTATTAACCTTAAGTTGCCACCTTCTCAACATTTTTGGAAAGATAATCAGGCCTGAAATGGATGTCCACTAACAAACAAAGTTAAGCTGATGAGATAAAACATGAAATATTTGACATTCTTACCGTCTGCAACCAAAGACCACAGGCTCATTTTCCATGAGAAACCCCAGTGAAATAAATTCTAAATATTTGTGTATGGCATCAAAAGGGGCTCACATTGCAGACAGCACGTCCTCAAACAAATATTGGTGAAAATGTTGGGGAGGGATTTTGTTAATTGATGCTGTCCTCTTCCCCTTTTAATCACATAAGCCCTGGATGAATCTTAGTTTAATTCGCTGATAGAATGCCTGCTTTTCCAGCCTTCCCCCTAACTTGTGGTTGAAAACGAAAGGGATCAGGTCTAATCCAAACACCCCCAAACACCCCACCCCACTCCACCCCCCAGCACTACCTTGACTCCCCCCTACGTCCCCAAAGGTTCCTCACCAAGGTCCCATGGCTACTCAAGAGTGGGCTGCCTGAGAGAACAGGGAAAGAACAGGAAAACTGGAAGGTGGAGGTGGGGGACTGTTTGTCGGACCTGGTTATTCCGCTCGATGGATCCGTTCAAGCGAGCGGTGACATGTCTCGTCCAAGGCCATGTCCCACCTGAGGTCTGCAAAGGGGGTTATACTCGGCAAAGGGGAAGAGTGTTACAGCTGTCTCATCTGGTTACGTTCAGTTAGCATCTCAGAAGTAGGCTGTTACATGAAGCATGGCTTTGCACAAGCGTTCTTTTGTAAGTGGTCAGTCCACTTCTTCAATTTTTTATCAAATTTACTTTCCGTTTGCTTTGATTGTTAAAATACAATGCTTCAAATTTAGATAAGCTTATCACCCCAAAGGCTTACCGCTGCAGCTCAATTTCCCTCATTTCTTCAGTTTCCATATTTTCTCATACTCATTCAACATTTTATCGTTCTGACTTTCCATTTTACAAACTGTCAACCCATTTCCATCTTACAAACTAGAACCTGAATACGTTAACTTCCCTGTCCAGAACCTCTCATTTGGGCAATTTCTCAGATTTCTCCAAGGTCCACTGGTGCTTTGGTACAAGTGGGGAAGCAGCACATGATTAACTCCATGGTCAGCTCACACAAGAATAGCTGGTAAAAATGCCCATATATGCAATGTCTCTCCTGCAGTCTGTGAGCAAAATTTTAACACCCTGACCCTACTGTTAGCATGACGATGCCCCAAAGGGGAAGAGAAATCTGTCCAACTGAAAAGCTTCATCTGTTTGGGATCTCAGTTTGCTGGGTTCCAGTAACTGTTTTTGTTTGCAAGACTGTGTCATGCAACAGCCTACCAAACTAAAATATCAAGAACTTTTTTTTTTCCCCCAAGTTGACACAATTTCCTGTGGTCTTAACAAATTGTGACATTCTTTAATCAAACTATTTCCTTCTTTCTTTCTTTTTTAAAATAACTGCCGACATATATTCTCTGCCTTTAAATCATATGTATATACAATTTGATATTGCACTTGATGTTAGTTTTCCTGTGTGTTTGTGAGTGAGAGTGTTCTTCATCTGTGATCTTTGATGGTCTCATCCAACACATTTCATTGGCACCTGAAACCCTGATTCTGTCAGAGAGGAATAGAATTACAGAGAGCGAAAAACTATATAAAAAAGACAAGACAATGATAGATGTGGTGCAAGTAGTATGGTGACGCATGTGGTGGTTGGGTTTGTGTGCTCTGGTGCTTGAAAATTAATGTGTGGTGATTGTGTTGTGATGTTGGATGCAATGCTCCATTCATGCCAGAACCTAAGCAGCCAGATATAAAGTAGTGATGCTGACTCAGACGCTCCTCACCAACCTGTGACTGCAACCAGGACTACATAGTGCTGGTACTGATGTGTTGGTCTACCAATTTCTCAGGTTCGGAAAATGCAACATGATGGTAAGTTTGGCAAAAATGAAAACCTGGCAGGCTGGATAGCGCTGTTCTGACCTGGGTCTGTGATGTCACAGTACCCTGCAGGTCTGAGACTTCAAACATGGTCCTAAGCACAGAAAAAGTTTCAGAAACACTTATCATATCTTTTCTTTGAAGAGGCGAGTGGAGTTTAGCCAACTCCATTGGGAGGCAATTCATGCATGTAAATGTGACAGCAATGAAGCTGATTTAAAAATGTTTTACATCAACTCAAACAAACATGCAGCTCATGTTTACAACCAGGAATACCTGACACTGTGCATGTATCTATCTTTGTCAGACATTTGCATGCATGCTTTGCCTGTGTGTCAGAGCATTTGTGTCCCATATTTAGATCCCTGTTTGTATTCACTTGTCTGACTGTGACATCCAACTATATATGCACGAGTGCATATGATTAAAACTACAGTTAAATGTATATCCTATTTAGGTGGATTTATGTAACTTCCACGGGATGGAACCCAGTAATTAACGGCAAGGGAAATGACTCAGGCAGCAGAAACCCAATGAGGGAGCAGAGAAAGAGAAGCAAACATCATGGAAGGATGGAACTCTCTGCACAGTATGTACCATGAACAGAATTAAGGAGCAGCTTCGATTGTAAAGTTCTACCATTGGATAGAAAAGGTTGGTCTGAAAGATAACACTGAGAGACCAATTTTAGCAGCACGAGAACTCGCCCTGAACACAAGATCAGTACAGGCCAGGGTCTACCATACCAGACATGGAATGGATTCCAAAAGTTAAGATGGGACATTCAAGGGTGGTAGAGAATGATGGAACTAACCTCCTGGGAGAGTTCTAAATCCAGACTGATAAAGTGTTGATAGGTGACCAACGAGACACTACGGTGGTCAATAAAATATAAAAGAAAGGAGTGGTGAGAGTGACAATTCCACATTATTAAGAATAAGGTTCATAAGTAGCTGTGAAAATATGAAGAGCTGAAGAGGAAAAGTCAAGGCAACACAAGTACCAGTAGTAACTGGAACACTCAGAGCTGCGACCCCCAAACTGGGAGAACTGCTCCAACAGGTTCAGCAAAAACCACTGGAAACTTCTGTCCAGCTGAGTGCAGTCATGGGAATAGTCAAGATACTGTATAGAAGCATCAAGAGCTGAAATATTTTCATGGTGACACCTGAAATGTCACCATAAGTCAAAGAAAGTTGTCTTTTTGGGTTAAATTTTAAATTGGATTGAATCAGATTTATAATATAGCCTTGAATAGGGCAATGTAACAACTGATCAATTAAATTATTAATGTTATAATATTAACAATATCTATTTTTTTCCATATTCTCCTTGATATTGTCAACTTGGAAGTCAGGATGAAAATTATTTTTTTATTTATCAAACACAATCATTTATCACCGTTATAGT
Organism: Arrhamphus sclerolepis; assembly: GCA_037176975.1. Taxonomy (NCBI): domain Eukaryota; kingdom Metazoa; phylum Chordata; class Actinopteri; order Beloniformes; family Hemiramphidae; genus Arrhamphus; species Arrhamphus sclerolepis. Next base: position 3,955,747 of record JBAMYA010000010.1, read on the forward strand.
GAGAACACACGGATAGGTGAATTTTTATATCTATACCATGCTTGGGCATTTCTGCTTGATAATATTTTGGATGTGTTGGTAGTGAGTTGTAAATAAACCAACATGCACCAATATCAGTTCAGACAGGTCAGTTTAATGTGACTTTGAAACTGTGAACACAAAGTCCATAAATGGCTGTTCACATGACTCCACTGACAAATTGAAGTCGGCATGTGACAGTATGCGTGCCATATTTAAAGAATATATCTGCGTTACTGTACGTGTGTGTGTGTGTGTGTGTGTGTAAATGTGCTAAAAATTGAAAGGGTTCAAGTTGACAAACTGCAGACGCCAACACTACGAGAGTGCGAAAGCAAGAGTGCGGGGGGGTGAGGTGGAGGGAGGCAGAGTAGAAAGGGTGGAGGAGAGGAGGATGTGGGGCTGAGGCAGAGAGGAGGTGCCTAAATCTGTGAGAAAATGTCTAATCCCTGGACTGCTGAAGCTTCGGAAATCCTGGAAATAGATTAGGAGCTTCGCTGGCCCGGCCGCCTTTAATAAAAAGGCCCGTTTGGCTCCAAAGTCATGGCACAGCACTAGCATAATGTGCAGAGCCGCCATTTCATGTAATTATCGTTTTCCCTGTTTGGAAAATGATTCAATAAACACTGATCCACCGTGTTCTGTGCATACTGACAAGCTGTGGATGGAACACGCAGAAGCTTTGGTACATGTGCGACACCCTCTCTGGTGCAGCCACTAATCCAAATACGGCAGGAGGATGATGGGCGAACTAATTGAATGAGAACTGACTGTTATCGACAGAAGAATCTTTGTGCAGTTTCTCCCGCACTGGACAGCCACTGAGCCAAGGATGCTCCTGATACATTTAGAAAGGTCTGCCATCAGATTAGAGAAAGTTACAGTGCTGCTCCAGACTCTATCTGCTTTCACACATCAGCAAACTTTGGTCTTTTTTTTCCTTTTCCCATTTGGCATTCTCTGCCACCAACTTCGTCTCTGATATCTTGTTTGGAGGGAGTGGATGAGAAAAAGGTGGGTTCATCTTCATCTGTTTGCTCATGTTGCCCTGTATTGCCACTGCCACAGCCAGTGGTGAGGGCAGTGTGGTGTTAAATGTGTTGAAATATGTATTTGATCGCTGTTTTGACAACTCGTGTCAAAGCAAATTCCTTCATTATGAACAGCAGAAGATGAATAAATACAGTTGCACAAATGCATAGGTAGGGTAAAAACTCAGAACGCATTGTGATTATCTTAAACAGAAGTGGCTTAAGCTTTTGAACTGAACTGGGTGAACTTGAACAAATGCCATTCTCAATGAATCTTCAAATGGTTGGGGCCAGTAAATAACTTCACCTATTTATCACAAGTTGACATGAGCTGAATGCCTGTTTTGACCTGATCCAGAAGGTCACAAACAGCACCAGATGTGGCAAAAATTGTAATCATAGATGTCATAGTTTGAAGAAAAATTGCATTTTTCAAAATTCAATTTTAACAGCAATACCAGGGAATAGGTTTTGCATTTTTAAAAGGCCCTTTTATTACACACTGCATTCAATGTTCGTCAGCCAAAAGCTCAGTATTACTTGGTATTCATTCTCATCCATTGACGCATCTGAAGCTCCAGTGGACAAGGCACCACGGCCATAATGGGCATGTCAAAATGATAGATTTTAGCCCTGTTTTCCTGCTGTCAGTGAAGAAAACTCGTCAATGGGAGACTATCAGTGACAGGATACATAATCCAGGGATCTTTAAAGAAATAAGCATTTTCACTCCAGTATAAATAACTGCCTTCCCTCCTGTTTTGCTCTCCTGGCTGTGTGCTGTCTCTCTCTTTTTGCCAAAATGAGGGTAATGTGCTATGAAAGGTATCCCAGATTTCACACCTTCTGGGGCCCTTGGAGATGGAGCGACCAGCTGTCCATATCACAGCACCCGTGTTCCTGGCTACCCCCGCCAGAGAGAGCCACAAGCAGCCAGAGAGACAGCTACAGACTGAGAGAGAAAAAGACAAAAGAGAGGGGAGCCAAGAGGTTTAAAAAGAAAAAAAGAGAAAGCCAACTGAATTTGACCTGACAGGAATAAAATTTCTTTCACAGTGCGTAGATATATGTACTGTTTTATTGCATATATTCTGGCAATATCATGGATCAGAACAAGTCAAGCTGGGTTTGCAACCATTTTGTTACATTACCCTTGCTCAAAAACCTGTTTAAAATAAGAAATCATTCTACATTTTTTCTTTTTTTTTGTGTGAAACTGCCCATAAAGCTTTTCCCCATCTGCACCTATCCACCAACATAAATGCGGCTGCCATAACACTACAGTGGTGTACTGCTCAAGGGCGCAATTTTCCATAGACTTGCTCTATATTGCAATCTAAGAGGGTAGAATCAAAAAGGCATGGTTTCAGCTGGGAACCTGGAATATTATTACTGAAAAATCCATCGTAGGAATTTAGTCACTCAGTTCATGTCCTACTGTTTTACATTTTCAAAACCTTCTGCTTCGTCAATACTTTTCCACATCTAAATTACCATAATTAAGATAGTTCAGACATTTAAGACAAAAATTTGAAATATCATTTAATTACAAGCACAGCAGCTAACCAGCATATTAGTTACAGTAAACTGGAGTGCTATAGGAACACTGATGATGCATGAGCTACGTCTTCACAATGTATTTTCCAGTAATATTTCTATTAAACTTTTAATTGTACCCAATTAGAAGTAAATGTTGGCTCAATCACTCCCAACCCAATCCCAACACACTTCTGTCCATTGGCCAACATGATTTTTAATATTTAAAAGGCACATGGGAGAGCAGAGTACTCATGAGATTCACAAGATCATGATCACGAGAAAACCCTTTGTGCCAAGCTCAAAGCTCTTTGTTTATGGTTGTGGCAAGTCCTGCTGGACCAAGTAATGGCTCATACTGGCAGCTATGGCTTTGCTTTAAGTGCGTAGACAGAAAACACTGGAGGCTCAAACCAGGTTAGTGGAGACGTAGATTGAAGAATATTCCTTCATTTTAAAAAATGTCTAAAAACAAAAACGTAAGCCTTTTTATGTTCTCGTTTGTTGCTCTCTTGCTTGGGTTTGGGAAAGAGTTTGATTTTACCAAGAGGCTCTGCTGCTGTGATCCGATTGGTTGACGCTAACCTAATATGGTTTTTGAAAGACAGATGGTTCATCCAGTTAACCTGCCAAGTTTTTCTAGAAAGTGCAGGCAGAATTCCAAACAGTCTCCAACAAAGACTTCCTGGATGGATAAGTGTAATGAACCATCTGGCGTGTCAGGTAAAGCTTCAAGAGAAGATTCAAATTTTGAAACATATTCTGATTTGCTTTCTTTCTGCTAGCTGCATGGGCATTGCAATCTCAATATTTTTACTGTTTCTTTTATCATAGTAGAAAATTAATTCAAATAAATTCTAAAAAGAAAAAAGGAAACCAAAAGTGGTGCAGGGCAGTATATACAAAAAGACAGTCCAAAGGGTCCAAAGGTCAGCAAGTAACATAATCCTATAGTCACTCATTCGTTGTGGTGTACACATGAAGGCAAACAACTAAAAACAGGAAAGAGACGATAAGGATTTCACAATGAAAACTATGAACAATACAAAGAAAACCAGGAGGTAAACACAGAGAAGTCATCACAAATGCACACAGACTGGAAATTAATAAAATGAAATGCAGAAAAACGCAAGGGCGTTTTTTGAAACCATATACTGATAAATGTATAGATTCTGATTTTGTCACTATCTAGCACTCAGTATTCCATATGCCAACACAATAAGCAATATGCAAAAGACAAAACAAACCAAAGGAATTCCAAAGAGCAAGGATGACATAAAGGATGAAAAACAAGGAAGATATGACAATCCAGAACAATTCAAACTAAAAACCCTCAAGCACAAATATCAATTCAAATCTACAGACTTCATGAAATGACATTAGGCTAATCATCTTTTCATCTATCCTCTTCTCTAACGCTGGGCAACAAAGTACAGTTTTTCGATTTCCAAGAATGTTAAAGTCATTTCTTTTCAGTCACACCTTTATTTTATTTTACTTTTTCAAACCCCCTTTGGTACACTACGGAAAATACTTCAGATCGAATCAGTTAAGCTGGATAAGATAACGGAATACGAGCGAACAATCAAATATATTGAGCACTTTATAATCAACCCAGAACACTGAGATAATGTTTTTATGGCTATCATATAATTTTTGCTGCACCTACATTGTGCAGACATATCTGAAACAGATATACTTACAGTTTCACATATTCTGTTCATATCATGCTTTTTTTTTTTTATGCCTCTGGACAAAAAATAAAATAAAGAATAAAAGCTCAGTCTTGGCAAGCTGCACTGGGTGTGAAAGGCTTCTTCTGAGAAATAATTGTAGGTAGCTTTTCAAAGTGCTCATTTCTGTGAAGGGTCGTCGTTTAACTGGGTGGTGAGGTCACTGGAGGTGGAAGCCCTAAAAGTTTACCTGAAAGGAGAGGGACCATTTATTGATTGAGGAGTGCTCATTGGACTATATCAGTGAATGATTGACTGCATGCTAATCCCGCCCATGAGTGTGGTTCAGTAGCTTCATTTTACCCCTCACTGCTTTCTGGTGGTGATCATTTATGCTTCATTTCTGACAACACATTTTCTATGTGAGAAAATGAGAAAAAGAGGGAGAAAAACCAATTTGCTTCACTTTAAATCATGAGGATTAAGTGCATAAGTGAGTGAGAGTTTGAGAGAAGCGATAGAAAGACAGAGCACAATACTATTCCAGTCACAAGTGCCAGAAATACTAAGCAAATAAGCCACATCAATTTTTCCAAACAACACAAATCTATTTTCTTTTTTTTTTTTGTTCAAATGAAAATGGCTTGAATATAAAACAAACACAGTTAGAAGACAAGGATGTAATGCCAACATCCCTAATTATATGCTATTCATGTTCTCCCCCATCGCTTTGCTACGAATACAAGAGCTGATGAAGCCGTTTTACGGACGGCTAATTGTGTGAGCAACAGCATGCGCCGCCAGTGCGTGAGGAACTCTCAGAGGCTATTTCTCTCAGTTGGAAAAAAAAACAAAAAAAAAAACAAAACAAAAAACCTAAAATTCAGCACAAGGATAAAGAGGCCTGGAAAACATTCTGCATTGCTGTAGCTTATTAGCGCTAGCTTTGTAGCACATCAATTGATATGGGAATAATGAGAATGTTTGTTTCAATCACCTAGGGTGCTTCCTTTTAAAGGCCAATGGTTGCAGCAGCTTGCCTTTTGCATTTGTACTGATTGTGGGGGCTATTTTGATTCTCTGGTTGCTCTGGCCAGATGACCTGCTGCTAATTCTAGTCACGCGCTCTCCAAGAGCCAGCTATAAGACAACACCGTATTAAAGGAGTGGTCAGTTTCAGTGTCTGAATAAAAAAGTAAGAGAAAAAGATCAGGTGACTTCAAACATATTAGAGTAAAAAGCAGCTTCCAAAATGCATGTTGTTGCTTTGGTGAATTCTTGTCAAGATGTCAAATCAAAGTTTTGCACCATGGGTTGAATTACTTCAAAAGGTAAAACCAGTGCAATGCTCAGACTGGCTCACTACTCGTGCAGTGTGACGGGACACATGGTCCTGGGTCCTAACCCAGGACTGCCACCGTCTTTAAGTGGCTTTGAGATGGGAGAAGTGATAGAGGCTAAGCCCTTAATAGCCATTTCTCTGTAATCTTTCCTATGAAAAGCTAAACTATGGGGGTATTGATTTGTTTGAAGAGGGGGTAAAAATCGAGAAGTGGATGAGAAAAGTACTCCATCAGGACGGGACATCTTGAAATGTGACAAAGCTGGTCGCCAGCCGAGAAGATAAGCTTAGATTGAGCCCATTTTATCCGATAAAGGCCGCACAGTTTGCTCCGTGAGAGCAAAACAAAGACAAACTCATCAAATCCAAGTCGACAAGACACTAACAGTGCTGCTCTGTTTTCCGTTGTTTTCTGTTTCCGCCCTGGTTGAAATCAAACACGTTGGTGGTCACATCAAAGGTTTTTTATTTTTCCTCCTCTGTGTTGTCTTCATGTTGTAGTCAGGCGCTCCCAGTAACACTACATCTATTGTCACACAAAAATGCACACAAACCCTCTGAGGGGGCTGGGAAGTGAACGTGCCACTGGTGAGTGTGCCGGGAATGCTGAAGTATCATAGCTCTGTTTGTGCTGATGTTATTTAGATGAGTGCTTTTCACATGACGCTAGGCAATGCTTCATGCTATATCTCAATGCACACGCTGGCATGCACTTCCCCATAGATACAGCCCTGCAGGGTAGGGTAACTGAGCTATTATTAGATATCCCGGAGACTGAATTTTACCTTCTTGCTTGAGCATGAAAAAAATTATATAAGAATCTACACAGTGTAATCCTATTATATATGGTTTGTAAGCTTGAACTTTTAAGAGCAGAATTTTGCGGCAGTGTCACGTTGATAATTCGGGAATATGGGACGTTGTTCCGAGCACACGAGAGACACTTCACAATGCTGGTTCGTCTGTCGCTTGAGGGAGGGCAGGTGTTCTCAACCATGTATCTGGCCTCTATGTTGGTGTTCACTTCACCTCGTCCTCCACCTTCTCTGCTGTCTGGAAAAAAAATAAAAAATACTGCATGGAGCCTTGACAGCATCCAGCCAAAATACACAACTGACCCAACAGCACCTCAGCTTGTAATTAAGACAGCGCGTGCTTCTGCCAATGAAAAAGGGGGTTATATATGGGTGTCATACACACACACACACAAAAAAAAAAAAGAAAGATCTACCTCTGCAGCATTTAGGATAGCCTCAGTTACAAACAATCACATTTTTATCAGCTTACCATAAGATAGACAAGTAAAGCAAGGTTGTTTTTTTCAGTCAGCTGCAATTACTACAATGTTTATTTATTCTCATATACTGCAAATGCTCTGCCTATTCATGCCAAACCCAAACCTAAACTTCATATGAATTCACACCACACTTCTCACCCTAACCAGGACACCAGAATTAGCATTCCGCCTCATCAGGACTGGCCTTTGTGCTCCACGAGACCTAATGGTCCCAACAAGATTGTCATTTTTAACAGAAAAGGTCGCAATGACGTTAATAAAAGAAATACATTGCCAGAGGGACATAAAAGAAGAAGAGAGTTGTATTTGTACTCTTCCTTTGCTTTTCCTCTGCTGCATTCTTTCTGTCTGGCAATCATTAACCCTTGTGTTTGGTTTATCTTCCAACACATAAGGTTCTTGACCCTTTGACCAGAGTTTACTCATTACTGCATGTGTGTGTGTGTGTGACTGTGAGAGTGTGTGTCTGTGAGAGAGCAAGAGCAAGAGGGAGAGACTGCGTCATGAAGCGACCATCATCTGATCAGCCAGCAGACTGAAACCAGTCCAGTCAATTGGCCCCAAATGATAGTCATTGAGTGGGCTGAGAGTAGAATGAGCAATTACTTATTTATCATTTACAGCTCATTTGGCAATAGCCTACAACCATGCGGTGTAAAAATTACAATTAAAAGAAAACTGATAAAAGACTGAAAGGATAAAACATACTGAAGTTAAGTTTACTTTAACGGATTTTGCAGCAGCTAAATATATATATACACGCATACTCAAAAGGTTTAAACTCTCATTTATGCACAGTTGCGTGTGTGAGCTCATGGACGGTCAGGGGTTGAGAGTCCCTTTGGTAAAAGTCCACAGTGGCCTTAGTCTTCCCGAGTTATTGGCTAACAGGCGTTATGGCCTCAGAGAACTGACCTCTAACAGACGTCACTCGTACCAGACTTATGCAAACATTATAGTGGAGTGACGAACACACAAGCGATGAACACCAGCCAATTACACAATCACAAAGTACTGGACGTGACAGGGAAGAAAATCATTTGCACCCCTCGCCACCCCTCTGTCTTTACACACCCAAACATCAGAAACGTCATTGTGGACAAACCATTCACACACACACAATCAGTGAGGAGGACAGAAAAATCAATACTGATCATAGAGCCAGCTGTTTTGAGGCTCTCACCCCATTGTGATGTCGAATGTGAGGTGATTCATGACGGGCCACGCTTCCCCACTCCCATGCCTCACAGAACGACTGACAGATTTTCTTCATCCCATCCCTCCATTGCTCATGCGCTCCCTCGCTCTGCATGTCGCTGGGTCCGAGATGATGACACCACACAGAAGGGGTCTTTATGCAAATTAGATCAGCAATCCCGCCACATCACTCCCACCCCACATCTCACGCTCATTTGCAAATCCATGCGTTACGAATAGAGGGGAGCGATTGCTAAACCTGACCAGAGCTGGTGGGCTGGAAAGCGGTGCTTAATGCAGACTAAGTGAAGACGCTGTGAGAGAGAATGAATGAAGTATCCTCCGACTACAGCGTTTTATCTCGTTTAAAAATGTATGTCAAAAATAACTCGTATATTCCAGAAAAAGCAGCTGAAATAGCTTTCATGTGTGGCCCTTTGGAACCCATTGCTTATATTAAAGAGAAGTACCAGAGGAAGTGTCATGTGATATATACAGAACTCTGTTTTTTATGTTTTTATCTTTGATATATGTCTGAAATGGTTTGACATTTTTATTGTACAGCAAAGCTCCAGCACTGACATATGTCAAATATGTGTTTGCTGGAGGTTTTACAACAGATTTGAACGTGACCAGCCCCTCTAATTTGACTGAAAGCAATATAGACATTTGCTTCCCGTTGCCTCCTTGGAATTGAGCTTCTTGCCCAGTTGCATTTTGTTTTGTTATTGTGCATTGGAATGTCAATGAGCCGACGTCTTGGAACCCATCCAAAGCAGTGCGTTTGTAACATAAACACAGGCCTTAAGGTATGCTCATGAAAATGTCATATGATATAATGGAAACATCAGCTATGGGGGGAAAAAAAAGAGAACAGCAATAATTCGTACACACATGCAAGCACGCTTTCACACATGTTCACCGACAAACTAAACTGCCCATGAGCGACCCATACTTTCCTTAGCATCGCAGTGTGACACACAAAAACAAAAACACAGAAGCTTTTTGTTTCATACGTGTGGCACACATTGCCATGGTCACAAACTGTTTTGACATTCGTTGATTTTCTGTATTTGTCTACTTTAGGCTGCAACTCCACCCCTGGCCATGACACTGTTTTGGGCCCTGTCATGTTGTGCAAAAGGCGTCAGGTGAAGCGCTGAAGGCAAAAATTGGCCCTGTTTAGCCCCGCAGTATGCCAGTTTGTAATTGGCCAAAACACCAGGCGGCCTGTGGCCATTTGTCGGTTTGAATAATTGATACTGGGAACGGTCACCCTAAAAAAACATGCTGGTTCAGTATAGTAGCTCACATTTACATGCAGGCAATCCCTTCTTTTGCAATACCATTTTCATGTGAAATTCTATGTGATATTATGTTTCCAGTTTCTTTGAGATTAACATCTAAAAACATAGACTCATGAACCATTAATACAAGTAATCAATTATGAGATGTGAGAAACGAGAGAAGAGACAAGCAAATGGAGATTGAACCGGGGAGATAGCCAGTCAAATTAACTTCTTCTTGTTAGGGAGGAGATGAGATTCTTGTCTGCTACTTTCTTGATAATGCAGGCTTCATTAATGACACACTCACTTTTCATATTATCACTCATTAAAAATCATGAGGTACTAAAAAAATAATAATTTCAACTCCTCAAAAGATGCCAATCAAAAATGTTGATATCAGTCAAAACTCCCCCAATTCCTCATTTGTGACATGCCCTTTTCATGCTGCACAGTCAAAAGGAAGTGATAGTTTTGATGAGTGCTTTCTGTTTCATTCACATTTTCTCCATTTCTTTTTCCCCACCATGTTCTAATTAACTTCCTTTTGTTTCAATGTGTTTTCTAAATGAGTACTGTGATTCTCTATTTTGTCGTTATTTTTGCCTCTGATAAATGAAGGTTGCGCATGCATTGCCTTGTAATTAGTTGGAAGAACAATTTGCAAGACTGCAGCATTTTTGGCCTTGGCTTGTTTTGGTGTGGCTGAGAGTGGGAGAAACAGAAGCAGACAGATTCAGAGAAACAGAGAGGAAAAGCACAGCCAGAACCCCATGTAGAGAGAACATAAGCTGCGTCGCAGGACTGCAGAATTTGCTGGCTGGCTTCTAATGCCAGATTAGTGATGGCAAACCATTGTTTTTCGTGCCATGGCATCAACACAAGATCAGTATGCATCTATACAGCCTAATGAATTTGTTACCAAGTTTGAGAATGTTCTGGAAATGAAATTATAATCCTCTGTGACTAAAGCAGAATGCTCCTTTACATCGGCATTTGTTTATGTCTTTATTTTATGGGGCTGCAACATGATGATGAATTTTCTTGTCAAGTTTGAATGCTTAGGCTGAAAAGTAAGTTTATTTCTTTAAAGTGAATGCAATTGAAGACTTTCTTTTTAACTCCACTGAAATGCTGAGTTTAAGAAATGTTATCACAAAAGTGAGCAATTTCTTAGTCATTAGGGCAATTGCAAAAGATCTTTAAATCACTGCTTCAACAGTTTGTTGTGTCATCAAGCAGTTTCACAGCTGTAAACTTCTGAAGAGACTTCCACAGAAAAAAAAAAACAATGAGAACGGTTCAGCGCTGGAAATTGGACAGTTTCATACTGACCTTATTCATGAACTTTAACCTGAAGCTTGGGGGGGGGGGGGGGGGGGGGGGTCCCCTTCCCAAAAGAGGAATCCTCATCAATAAGGAAGGTTTCCCTAAAAAAATAAA